>JAVJIF010000950.1:0-132041 GCA_038442645.1 Agave tequilana
AAAAAAAATCACTTATTAAGCTGGATAACTATGCCTTAAGAGCATATTTGTTCCACGTCTAACGGTGGTCAAAAGAAACAAATAATCCCCCTTAGTTTTGTGGCCTTGTTTACTCGAGTCCTTAAACCCGAGGGATGTTTTCTCATCTGGTGCCCTAAAAACGTCTGGTCTGAGGGGTCATCGGTTATAGACTCACTACATGGCGTGAACTAGAAAGCCTAAGAAAACTAAGAGAAAGAAAAAAGAAAATAATAAATATATATATATGAATAAATGGCTTGATGGTTGGAGTTTGAAATCTCAGAAATCTTCACTATCACAAAGTGCATATTATCTATGTTTTATGAAAGATAAAATATCAATTCAATTTTGAATTCTTACCTAATTGAAGACAAGATCTTGCATAGAGACTAAGTTTAAGGAAGAATGAATTTTGGTGGACTTATGACCTTAGATCACTTATATTTTGCCAAAAATATTTCATTAACTCGTCTCTCTTTCAAAATGCATATTCAAAATACTAACATTTGTCTTCTTTCTTTATGGATTTTGTGGGTGCAATCCGCTGAAAACCCTCAGAGACAACACTCCTCCTCTAGGGGTAACCAAGAGGTTTAAGGCTTGTTGCACACGCTCAGTGCAATCGCGTCACCTGCGAAAGTGGTGTAAGACCTTTGTAGTATAGTTTTTCTTTTCTTGTTTTGCTTGGGACGAGAAAAAGATAAGTGTGAGGGTGTGATTAGTCTACAATTCTGCATTATTATATCGCATTTTCCCACTGATTTATGAATAAAATGTCTGCGGTCTAAACCGTGTTTTGGTCTCTCTTGCAGGTAAATCAAGAGCGCAAGGGAAAAGGAGTAATAAGAGCAATTAAACCCATTGTAGGGTAATTAATTCCGGATTTTGTGGAGGCCAAGAAGGGAACATCTAGAAGATACGTCAAAACCTAGACTCCTGCGTACGTCAGACGAATATTCGGGCGAAATTACCAGAAAAAGGATATACCAAGAAGACCCTGGAAGCCAGAGGAAATCCTCGCCAAAACAAGGGAAAAGAGTCCCGTTTTGTCGCGGATCCGCAGTCCAATGGTGGGACCACGCGTCAATTTTTGACGCGTGGCCCTGTCTCGTCTTCTACATGCGTCCTATGCCTATATAAACCCTGCAGAGGCGCAGACCGAAGCAGTTTTTGATTTTAGGAGGAGTTTTTGATTTAGGTTAGTGCAGGTGTTCTTCATTTCTTTTATTTTGTATTTTCTTTCATTTTTAGATCTTGTAGTAGGCTGAGAGATTCAGAGAGAGATAGAGAGGGATTGATGTAATAGATGGTGACAATCTATGTAAAGGTGCCTCCTTTCTTCTCTATTGTAATCTTCTCCATCTTTTATATGATGCTTAGCTAGATTTCTTCTCATGGTGACTAACTACTAAACCACTACCATCTAACCACTTACTTGATAATCCACATGAATCTAGTAGCCTTCACAGGCCTTGCTCTTGCAAGAGCCTTGATGGCTCATGATGATGGTTTCTAACATTCTAACATTTCTAACACCTAACCCACTAACTTGCTAACTTGCAATGTCTTCTTTATTTCATGCTCACCTCTACACGGTTTTGATGATTTAATAAGTAGCTTGCAATTGTTAGTGGTATGGATGTGTTGTTTGAATGTAGAAGAACAATCTTATGGGCCATGCTCTGTATCGTCTCTTGAAGCCAAGGATTAGTGATGGCCGAGGATCCATGTGAGACAACTATCACTAAGAGGTAGCATGGTTAGTGGATCAATTAGTAGTTAGTAGCCATGATTTTATTTTCTTTTGTTCTGAATATATTTCTAAACTCTTTTTCTCATTTTTTCTATCGATGTTTTCACTATCCTCTTAGTTCATCTTTGTTTCATCTTCTTTCTATTTGTTTTCTAAACCACTTTTCTTTTGTTTTCTTCACCATTTTCATCGCCTTCTCCACCTACCACATGCTTGATTTCCTTTTCTTTTCTTTTCTTCTTCTAATTCTTTAACAAAGAAGAACTGTTAACATAACGACGTGAATAAAGATGTTAATGTTTCTATCACCTCCCGTCCCTGTGGATTCGACCCGTTGAGGTAATGCTATAACGGAAGTATTGAGGGAACATTAGCACATATACAAGCTTTTACATTGATTTCATAAAACACATTTCTTGAGTGCTAGTTTCGCCCTGAACACCGTTGATTAATTAGTCTCTAATTTTGCATAATTTTTATCACATCTACATATTTATTTGGTATAAAATTCTGCTAATAAAGCTTTGTTTGCTTGATCC
The DNA here is from genome assembly GCA_038442645.1 of Agave tequilana. Classification (NCBI taxonomy): domain Eukaryota; kingdom Viridiplantae; phylum Streptophyta; class Magnoliopsida; order Asparagales; family Asparagaceae; genus Agave; species Agave tequilana. The sequence continues at coordinate 2,314 of JAVJIF010000950.1, forward strand.
TAGGTCCATAGCGTGCAATGAAGAAGAGACCCTAAATCACCATTTAATGGGTGATTAAAGGCCTACCAAATAGCCATTGACTTTAGGGAGGAGATTTGTCAGCCCAGGGCATCAAATCAACAAACCAGAAGATCCAGATGACTGGGGACAGAAGGGACGACACGCAGCAGGAAGCCAGGGACGCGCCGCCCTGGCAGTGCCGCAGAAATGCGGTCCAGGCCGTGTTTTCGCGACCGTACGGGCACAGCCGCGCCCGTGCTTTGGGCCAGGGGTTGTTCCCTGGCCCCCTTCCCCTGGTGCTTATAAATACCCCCTAGGGCTCTTCAGAGGGGATATCCAGAGCTTTAGGAGTTGTTATTATCTAGTTTTTAGAAGTTGTAGTTGTTTTTGTTTCCTTCTTCTTCTAGTTTTAGTTAGCCATTAAAGTGAAAGAGAGAGTGTGTAAAAGTTGTATTTGAAGGGTGACAAGCTTATCCAAGTAATTACTTCTCTTTCTTCTTTCCATTTACTTGTTATTTTCATTTGCTTCTATCTCTTTGTTTTAGTGCAACTCCTTTTTCTCTTTACCTCTTCTCTCTTGTTGTTTCCTTTACTACCATGTCTAACTAACTCTTTTATTGCATGGCTAACTAACTACTAACCACTAATCTCTAACAACTTGATTGATAACCCAAATGAGTCAATACTGTCAAACAAGCCTTGCGCAAACGAGATCTATGACATCTTAAGGAGGGTTCTAACTCTAACTTACCTACAAATATTAGCTCTCTTATATTTCTTGCTTAACGGGTTTTTGATGATCTATAAACTTTGAAACTTTGCTTGTCTTGTGTAAGTAGAGATTTTCCCTTTAACTTTGCCGATACCGTTAGTGCACTTGTATCTTCTCTTATTCTCGCCTTCTATTAGATCTTGATAAGGGAATGTCTGAGTTTTTACCGTGTAAAGCTAAGTTAAAGGAAGAACTTTCACTCGATTTCCACGTGAATAGTTCCTATGCATAAGGGTTATACTTGCCTATGATCCATCGTGAGGCTACATCTTCAAAAAGTTAGAGATTAGTGGGAGCACTTAGTAGAAAGTTAGCAATGCGCTTTTACCATTAAGAAAAATCATTTTTACAAACCACCAACAATTCTTGAAACCAACTTGTTTTCATTTTCAAATTCTTTATTTGAAACAAAGAACTTTCTCTTTTCTTGAATAAAGAAGCCGCATCAAGCTTTCATCGCTCTCCTCCTTGTGGATATGACCTATATAGCCACTTTACTATTACGGAAGAATCGCAAAAGCAGTAACATCGACCCACACTCCTTTACTTATATTTGTGCATGCTTTTTGCCGATCAAATTTGGCGTCGTTGCCGGGAGGGAGCGGCTTTATTGTTCAATACTATAGATTTTTCTTTGTTCTTCTGTGTAGGAGAAGTAGTAAGGAGCTCACTATCACTGAAAGTGAAATGGTGGCAAAAGACGTTACACAAGGATTCATTTGCCCTCAAAAAATTCGTGTAAAAGCGAGTTTCTCCGATTGAAGTACTAACAAACTCTTCTGCAGGGTTGCCGAAAATCACAAATTGCTTTCTCAATTTTTTTTAGTTCCTTGAATGCTTCACCTTATACATATGTAATAAACTCAACAGAAATTCACTTGTTGCTTAATTGAAATTTGAGTTAGACTCTTGCATTTAGGGCACGTGTCTATTTCAATTCATTTCAATTTCTGTTGAAGAGTGCTGGAGAAAAGTACGTGAGCATTCATATAGAATAGGACCCAATATTTTGGAGTAATTTATCGCTTTGAGTGTTACCTTGTTGTGAATAAACTGTACACTTGCACATTGACATTAAAGAGGCAAAATCTCAAATAAACAAGATAAGGTGGGATTTCATCACCCTTTCTTAACCCAAAAACCATCTCCAGTGCACTCACACTACTATCCCAAGTCTTAACTAAAAATTGATAGATGTTGGCCCTAGGGACATCTCAGACTTATTAAGAGATTAACCGAGGGTGGAAATTGCAAGAATTATACTCCTGTAAAATCGGCGTCTAAGAAAAGTGGATTGAGAGGCAAAGCCTCGAAATCTCCATGGCTCCGCGCTCGGATACCTTCCATCGAGTTTTTTCCTTTCCTGACTGATTAGCTTGTAGTCGAGTTCCTGCAACAACCTCCCCCGGAGAATCGACCAGTTAGGAGTCGTCTAGGTCCAGTTACCTTAGACTAAGGCTTGGTGGTGTTTTTCTTTCTTTTGTTAGTTTTTTATTCTTTTTTGATTGTTTGTTGTCTTTACGTTGTTTGTGGTGTGTGCTACATGCAAGAGTGGATTAGAGATCCTGTAACTTCCAGATTAACCAGAAACACTTCTCTACCCTTGCATCCAGAACTGGTGATGGCGTCACTTCAGGATAGGTTTTACCAAATCAGAAACTCATTGCCATCTTATATAAAACTACCTGAGGCAAATGGAAATAACTTTGAATTAAAGCCTCAATTCATCAACACTCTTCCAAAGTTTCATGGTTAGAATCGGAGGACGCATACTTCTTTGTAAGGAAATTTGAAGAAGTGTGCCTCATGATGCGTATTCCCTAGCTAGGAGACGATGCCGTTAGGTTACATTTCATCCCATTTTCCCTAAAGGACCTAGCTAAAAAATGGTTGTACAGTTGGCGGTAGATTAGTTACAATGTGGGATGATCTCGTCAAGGCCTTCTTGAAGAAATTCTACCCAATCCACAATACTGCCCTAATTAGAAAGAATATCATACAGTTTAGGTAAGAACAAAGTGAACCATTTTGGAGATACTTTGAGCGATTTAAAGACTCCTAGCTCAGTGCCCTCATCACGGTGTGGAGAAATGGCGTCAGTGCCACATTCTCTACGATGATTTGGATTATCAAACGAAAATCCTGTTAGAAACCATGTGTCAAGGAGGGTTCTTGCAAAGGATGAGAATCAGGGTTGGGATTTAATTGAGAATTTAGCTGAGAAAACCCTTCAATGGGAGCCAGCCTCAGAAAAACCAAGGAATTCACAATCTATAGCTTCAAAAGGAGGGCTCCTATCTCTAGAATCATCCATAGCAGTAAAAGCTAAGGTTGCAACCCTAATGAGGAGACTAGAGGCTCTAGAAAAAAAGAGCTAGCCAATGTCAACCAAATCAACCCACCACCAATTCACAATCTAGATTGTTCATACTGTCAGGCACTGAACCATGTCTTTGAAGAGTGCTCTGTTTTTCATACTCAGCAAGTGTCACTAGAACACCTGAACGCGGCCTACTCACGGCCGCCGCATAATCCTTACTCGTAAACATATAATCCCGGTTGGAGAAATCACCAAATTTCTCTTGGCCCAGAACAATTCTCCCAGGCTAAACTTTCCCAATAATTTTTACCATCCCACTCATCCAACAAATTTCCCCAGTCAAGCTCCATCTTCCTCCTCCCAAAGTTCACCAATGGAAAAGAAATTCAGTAAATTGGAGGCGAGCATGGAAGCTTTTATGAAGTCCCAGGCCGCCTCCATGCAAAATCAGAGACAAACACTGAACAACCATTCACAGGCTATATCGAGATTGGAAATGCAGATGAGCTAGTTAGCTAGCTCTCTAAGTGGACCAAAGGGTACTTTACCTAGTCAGCCGCTGGTTAACCCTTAAAACTCCAATCAAGCGTATGAAATTCAGGATTCTTCGATCAACCAGTGCAATGTTGTTCACACACTTTGATCTGGAAAGAAGGTGGACAACCAGGTCTACCAATAGAAAATCCAGTCCACATTGATCCTACTCCATCCTCCACCTCTGCTAGTTCCTTCCAATCTGCTCCACAAACATCTGATGAGGACAAAGCTGCTGAACAAGTTCATAAGCCTGTAGCACCCTTTCCAATAGGCTTAGGAACAATAATAAGAATATGCACATGGAGAAGATACTTGAGATGTTTAACCAGGTCAAACTGAATATGCCTCTTCTTGACACTATACAAGTCCCAGCCTATTCCAAATTTCTTAAGGATATGTGTATGAAGAAGAGAAAGACGAATGTGCCCAAGAAAGTGTTCTTGGCAACCAATATAAGAGAAATTATGTATGGTCCCATCCCGGTGAAGTACAAAGATCCCGGATGTCCCACAATTTCCTGCACCATAGGACAAACAGAAATTAGCAGAGCACTCCTTGACCTGGGAGCAAGTATCAACTTGCTACCTCTCTCAGTATACCAGCAACTTGGGCTGGGCGAGCTGAGTCAACTCGAGTCACCATTCAGTTAGCTGACCAATCTGTGAAAATCCCCAAGGGAAAAATCACAGATGTCCTTATCCGGGTCGGGGATTTCATCTACCTCGTTGACTTCATTGTGCTTGAGACCCAACCTGTGTCAAATCTGAGGTCTTAAACTCCGGTCATCTTAGGGCACCCATTCCTTGCTATAGCAATGCCATAATTAATTGTAGGAACGGGTCCATGCGATTGACCTTTGGAGACATGACGAAGGAAGTCAATGTCTTCAACCTTGAAAGACAACCCAGAGATATCAATAATCAAACTTTTGAGGTCAATTCCATTAAAATCTGACCAGTGAGCATGAAGAGAGCATGGAGATAGAGACAGAAACAGAGTTTGATCTGGTGTCTGAGGATTTTAATTTAGATCAGATCGTAGATTCGGTAGGGACTGGGTGTCAAGTCCAAGTGTACCTCATCACAGGATTGAAAGTCCGGATATTACCTCCAATGAAGCAACACCTTCCCTAGAGCTAAAAGCCTTACCTGAACACCTCAAGTAAGCCTACCTGGGCGGAAGAGAAACCCTGCCAGTCATCATAGCATCCCACCTGATTGAGCAACAAGAGGACAGCTTAATGTCTATTCTGAAGAGACATAGGAAAGCTATTGGGTGATATCAAAGGGATAAGTCCAGCAATAGTTCAACATAGAATCCATTTAACCGATGAAGTGACTACCAGGAGGGACTCACAACGCAGGCTTAACCCACTCATGAACGAGGCAGTAAATCGGAAATTTTGAAACTATTAGATAATGGGATCATTTATCCCATTTTTTATAGCCAATGGGTAGCCCTGTTCATGCGGTCCCGAAGAAAGCTGGCTTTACGGTGGTTGAAAATGAGCAAAAAGAGTTGGTACAAACAAGACTGCCTACCAAAGGTTCGTGTTTGCATTGACTATAGAAAGTTGAATGCAGCCACTTGTAAAGACCACTTCCCGCTACCCTTCATCGACCAAATACTTGAACGCTTGGCTGGACATGAGTACTATTGCTTCCTAGATGGGTACTCAGGATACAATCAAATCCTCATTGCTGCAGAAGACCAGAAAAAGACCACGTTCACCTGCCCGTTCGGGAACCTTCGCTTATCGACGCATGCCCTTTGGATTATGCAACGCTCCCGCGACATTCCAACGTGCATGCTCAGTTTGTTCTCCAACATGGTGGAACGTTTTCTTGAGATTTTCATGGATAACGTCTCCATCTACGGAGATTCATTTGAACAATGTCTTCATCATCTTGAGGTAGTTCTGCAAAGATGCAAGAAAAAGAACCTAACTCTGAACTGGGAGAAATGTCACTTCATGGTGAGACAAGGGATTGTCTTAGGCCATGAGATTTCTAGGAGAGGAATTAAAGTGGATAAGGCTAAAGTAGAAGTGATGCTAAGCTTCCATCACCCAAAAGCATCAAGGATATTAGATCCTTTCTAGGGCATGCTGGGTTCTACCGATGGTTCATTAAGGATTTTAGCAAGATCGCTAGGCCCTTAACCAACATGCTCGCAAAGGACGTGCCCTTTGATTTTAACGATAAATGTTTCAAGTCATGGGGGAAGCTTAAGCAAGAACTTATTTCTGCGCCTATTATTTCTGCTCCTAATGGGCACAATCGTTTGAAATCATGTGCGATGCCTCTGATTTTGCTATTGGCGCTGTTCTAGGACAGCGCATCGACAATAGGCAGCACGTGATTTACTACTCGAGTAGGACCTTGAATGACGCCCAACAGAATTATACAACGACCGAGAAGGAATTCTTGGCCGTTGTCTTTGCGTTAGAAAAGTTTGGCCATACTTGTTAGGCTGGAAGACGGTGATTTTCACAGATCACTCGGCACTAAAAGACCACATGACTAAGAAGAAAGCCAAAGCCCAATTGATTTGGTGGATCCTTTTACTTCAAGAATTTGACCTGGAAATTCGCGATAAATGACGTATAGAAAATGTGGTCGCTGATCATCTATCACGAATTCTAAACTTACCTCTCATACAAGCTCCGATCAACGAGGATTTCCCAGACGAGCACATCCTGGCCATTTTCAAGGAACCCTGGTATGCGGACATAGTCAATTACCTAGCCACTGGACAATTATCTGATGACTGGACAAAGCAAGACCAGTATCGTTTCTTTACCCAAGTACGATACTTCTTCTGAGAAGAGCCGTATCTTTTTAAGATTGTCCCGACCAGATTATTCAATGATGCATACCAGAGGAAGAACAGAGGAGTGTGCTAAGCTTTTGCCATGAACTTGCATGCGGATGACACTTTGGTCCCCGCAAGACTGCAGAGAAAGTTTTACAAAGTGAGTTTTATTGGCCCACTTTGCTCAAAGACTCATTCCACTTTTGCAAGTCATGTGCAAATTGTCAGAAGATTGGGAAAATTTCAAGAAGAGACATGATTCCCCTGAACCTGATTCTTGAAGTCAAAATTTTGATGTTTGGCGTATTGACTTCATTGGACCATTCCCTAATTCCTTCGGCAACCAGTTCATTTGGTTGATGTAGATTACATCTCTAAATGGGTAGAAGCTGTGTCAACTAAGATCAATGACAACAAAGTGGTTGTCAAATTTCTCACAGAAAACATCTTCTCCCGATTTGGCACCCCCAGAGCGATAATTAATGATAATGGATCGCATTTCTGCAATAGAGTTTTTAAACTCTCATGCGAAAATATTCATCAATCACAAGTTATCCACTCCGTATCATCCCCAAACAAATGGGCAGGTCGAAGTCACCAATCGATAGATCAAGCTCATTTTGGAAAAGATTATCGGACAAAATCAAAAGGATTGGTCGGTCAACTCAATGATGCACTATGGCTTAACGCACAGCTTTTAAGACAGTCCTGAGAATGTCTCCTTACAGAATCATATTCAAAAAAGTCTGTCATCTACCAGTTGAGTTAGAACACCGTGCCCTATAGGCCATTAAGCAACTCAATTTTGATCTAACTAAGGCGGTGAGTTAAGGAGACTGCAGATCTCAGAATTAGAGGAGATACAGAATGAAGCGCACGAGAACGCTCGACTCACCAAAAGCAGGACCAAACTTTTTCATGACCAGATCATACTCCGAAAAAACTTTGCCCCGGGAGACAAGGTTCTACTGTACAACTCGAGACTTCACATTTTCGCAGGGAAGCTGAAGACTCGTTGGTCTGGACCTTCATTGTGTGCACCATTTTCCCACATGGTGCTGTGATTATTGTAGATACTAAGAACAATACAGAATTCAAAGTGAATGGACAAAGACTGAAGCCCTTTTTGACGACTGAGCTTGCAGCCCAGGATGAACTTGTGCTGAGTCTTTTCGCTCCGTCGTACACCTGACCATCGCCATCCACACACCACCAAAAAAAAAGTGTACTTAAAATTTTTTTTTCTTTTTATTTATATGCGCACCCCTTATATACTTGCACATAACGTTTTTGAAAATTTCTTCTTCTCCCTCTCCCTTAGCCTATTCGCATTTGGCCGGCCCGAGTCGAAGGCGATGGTGATCTCTCTTTTTCCCTTATTTATTGCATTTTCATTTACATGACTAAGCATTGAGGACAATGCATTAGATAGGTGTGGGGGGTGCTAACATTCTTTCTTTTTCTTTGTATTAAATAAAAAAAAACCTCCTTAACGAAAAAGAATTTTTATACTCTTATAAAAATGCCAAAATGTTGAAAGAATTACGGGAACCTTATTAAGGAATCTTCATTTTAGCCTAAATAAAAATGAAACATTGGTTTGACTAAGAGTTAGGAGGAACAAGAAAAATAACTCATATCTTTTATTTAGCCTTAGTAGAATATGCATAAACTATACACACATGCTTGGGATTTAGAGGCACAACTCTGGGAAAAAAAAGCTGGATAATTATGTCTCAAGAAGCATGATTACTCACATAAAAAAAATAAATATATATAATATATAAGTAAATCTTGATTTCGTGATCTACTCTATTTGCATATTTGACCTGAGGGGTGTTTTTCCGCCTAGTGCCCTAAAACCATCTGGTTTGGGAGTCATCGGTTTGATATGTTTTACATGAGTAAAGTAGAAAGCCTAATGAAACCAAGAATAAACATATAATTAAACATTAATAAAATTAAAATTACATTCAAAGTTAAGTTGAAAAATCTCAAGCACATCACACTTACACATTATGCATATCTATCTAAAGCAAAATAATAGAATAAGTTAGAAGTACAAGCTCCCTTCTAAATTCAATGAAAACCCATAATTTCTTCTTTTATGAAGGCTAAAGTATAGGACTTATGAGGGTTAAACCTAATTCTCATATCATTCGGTTATTTTTACATAGATGATTGAAAGATTCTTTTTCTTGAAAGTAGTTTTGCTTACAACTAACATTTTTTATTTATTGGATTTTGTGGGTGCAATCCGCTCTAAAAACCCTCAGGAGACAACACTCCTCCTCTAGGGAAAACTTAGAGGTTTAAAGGCTTGTTGCACATGCTCAGTGCAATCGCGTCACCTGCGAAAATGGTGTAATAATTCTCCTATTTTTGTTTTGCTCGGGATGAGCAAAGAGATAAGTGTGGATGTGTGATTAGTCTCTAATTTTGCATAATTTTTATCACATCTGCATATTTATTTGGTATAAAATTCTGCTAATAAAGCTTTGCTTGCTTCATCCTAGGTCTATGGTGTGCAATGAAGAAGAAGACCCTAAATCACCATTTAATGGGTGATTAAAGACCTACCAAGTAGCCATTGACTTTAGAGAGGAGATTTTGTCAGCTCAGGGCATCAAATCAACAAACCAGAAGATCTAGCTGATAGGAGACAGAAGGGACGGTACGCAGCAGGAAGCCAGGCGCACGCCGCCCTGGCAGGGGCAGAAATGCGGCCCGAGCCGCATTTCCGCGGCCATACGGGTGATAGGTAGTCAAAATTGCATATTTATCATCATATTTCCCTACTTATTCTTTTATAAAGCACCGCTATGTAACGTTTTATTGTTTAATGTTGTGCAGGTTTTGAGTAATTAAAAAATAAATAAATGAAGCCTAATTGAAGCCAAAAAAGTCCACAAGCCCACATGCATAATCTATTTTAGTAATTTAGAAGCTTCTATATTATCAAACCTAATCTAAACTTGGATTTTAAATTATTAATTTAAAATCTAGGGAAGGAAGAGGAGGAATAAAGTAGAACTCCTAATTGCTAAAGAGGAGGAGGAAAAGAATAAGATGGATCCTTATCCTAAAACAGAGATGGACTTATACTTCTAGTTGCTTGAAGATAAAGGAGAGAAAATCTGAATTTAATTCTGATTAAGATTGGATACTCTTTAGTATTTCAATCATAACTTTCTCTGTCGAAACTCAAATTTGATGATTCAAGATGCTCCAGAAAGAAGACTGGAAGGACTACAACTCTTATGTTGATTATACTTTTCAGTTCAGTCAGCAGATAAGACATAGTCAGCGATAAACATGATAACAAGTTGCAGGTTAAAATTGAATTTCTACGGATAAGTCAAAACAAGTTTGGAGATAAAAGGAGAAGTCAAATTCAGAAATATTTTGCTTCTCCTATCTTCATACGCTTCATATCCCTCTGATTTTCTCCTATATATACCCATGCAGAGCAACAGAGGAAGGGCAGCTCTCGGAGCTCAAGCTTAGGGTTTCCTTTAGATCCTCTTTTCTTTCCGAATTTCTTGTATTCTTTCATTTTTGTTATTTGGAGAAGAAGATTATTAAAGAAGGAGAAGAGCTTTGTAATTGGCCGGTGACATCCAATAAAAAGGTTCTTTATTCTTTTTACTTTTCTTGTTTTGCAATTCAATTTATTTTTCTGCTTTAGCTTATTTGTTTTCTTCTTTTAATTTTCATGCAACCTTTCTTATTTATAATAAAAATTGAAAACAAAAATAAAATATGAGTAACTAATTAAAACTTATAGTTTGCTAATCTCTGGATCAACCTAAGTTTAATTTAAAGATGAAATGATTGACCTCTATGCTAGTTAGAACCCTAGAATTGAATTGGTATTCTTGAAGATTTATTAATAATTGAGTTTAACTAATTTGAGTTGCACTTCTTAAATGGTTATTCATAGTTCATATCTATATACTTTGATAGCATAATTTTAAGTAGATTTTTCTTATGCTATGCTTAGAAATTAGGATGAACTATAATTTGATTTTTATTAGTACACATTAATTAGGATTTACAACATTGTTATTCATCTTTCTTGATTCTCAATTAAAACCCTAGGGTAGATAATTCTTTATTCAATATGATGTTCACTCTCTTAGAATAATACTTTGGTTATTATAGATGATTAGTAGACTATAATTCCTTTTTACTTGATTAAAATTATTTCTTACAATCAATATCTCTTTTTTTCCAAGCTAACTGTTAGAGAAAATTATTCCAAAAAGCTTCCATCGCATTCCTCCCTGTGAATTCGACCCGCATAGCCCTTACTACCGCGGATATATTGTGAAAGACAGAGACACGCATCTATCCAGATAACATCCTTCTAACCCTTAAACTATATCTCTATTTTGTGCAATCAAATTTTGGCGTCGTTGCCGTGGAGGGAACGGTACGATATTCTTAAAAACTAATTCTTTTCATTTCTTCTTTCTGTTTGCAGGATCTGAGAACAGGAATTATAACTGCAGTTAAGGACATATAGCAACACTGTGCCTCTACCCTAGAAGGCAGCAACACTGTGCCTCTGCCCTAGAAGGCAGAGCATCAGAGCCTACTATCTAGCCGTGCAAATGCGGCATAGTCGCGTTTCCGCGACAGTAGTAGTGAACTACTGACTTAATTTTTGCAGGTTGCTGCAAATTGCAAAGTCCTATTTACTGCTTTAATATTATTTCTCTGTGATCACCCTGCATACTGCTAATTAATTAACAGTAACTTATTAGTTGACTAATTAAAAAAATTTAGACTCTTGCATCATAGGCGCGTGTCTAATTAAATTTTCTTAATTCTTGTTGAAGAGTGCTAGCGACAAGGTACGTTTGCATTGCATATAGACTAGGAAATACCCTTGGCTGATTTACTGCTTTTGAGTGAATACTTGTCTATTGCTTTACACGTGCACTAAATCACTTTAAGGGCATAACCCATAAATAACATAAGGTGGGGGTTTCATCACCCTTCCTTGGCCACAAATTATCTCCGTTGCACTCACAACCCTAACCCTAAAATAAAAATTGACTAGACGTTGGCCTTAAGTTAACTCAGACTCATTAGAAGATTGGCTAAAGGAGGAAGTTGTTCGAAATTAACTCTCGCCAAATCAGTACCTAGGAAGAGGATTAAGGGCCGAAAGCCCGAAGGTTGGTAGTTACTTAATTAAGGATCGTCTTTGATGGATAACCTCCCACCAATCTTGCCACCTACCTGGCCGATTAACTTGTGGTTAAGGTCGGCAATATACCTCCTAAAGACAGTCTAAAGTTAGGAGTCGTCTAGGTCCAGGTTTACCCTAACTGAGGTTAGATATTTTTTTTCTTTTTATTTATTTGCTTATTTATTTTTTTTTTTGTTTGTGTGATATGGCTTATAACAATATTTTTTCCAATTTTAATGATAATCCATATTACACCCCGACCTTTTTTTCAGATATTACCAACCTGGCATATCATAACTATAATCAACCTAGTGTGCCGGAGTGGTCTTATCCGAATCAATATGACCCTCACCCATACTTGAATAAGTGGGTTATATTAGAGAAGTTTCTGGTGGGTTCCGCCGAACTCCACACAAATTTGATTGGGTCGCATTTCGTAGACCAATTAGACCACCACCGGAACCACCACCATAAGGTAATATTTTCCTTCCCTTTCTTCTTTTTCATGCATCTATGCATTAATTCATACATTGAGGACAATGCATGAGATAGGTGTGGGGGAGGGTTCTAACATAACTTAGGTTTTTTTGTTTTCTTTTTATAAAAAAAATTATTAACATTTTCCTTACTTTAAAAAAATAAAAAATTTTTTTTTAAAAAGGAAACAATATTTTGACTTATCTTTTGAAAGAAATCCAAGTTAATCTTAAGAATTAGGAAAATCATGATTAGGATTTCTAAAAACTTGGTCAAAATAAAATAAATTGTTGGATTTCTAGGAATAGGAGGAAAAATTGAATAAGTAATTAGTCTTGATTTTACCTTAATTAAATGTGCATACCTAATACACTTACACATCTCGGATTCTAAGACAAAAGACTCTTGTGCCTTAAAAAATATATATAATAATATAAATAAAAAATTTACTAATTAAGCTGGATACATGTGCCTCAAGAAGCATAAATATTCACGCCTAAAGGTGATTTTATAAATAAATTCCTTAGTTTTGTGGCCTAGTTCACTCGAGTCCTTAAGTCCGTGGGGTGTTTTCTCACCCGGTGCCTTAAAACTGACCGGTTTGGGAGCTACCAACCTTAGGATCGCTACATGGGTGAATTAAAAAGCTTAAGAAAACTAAGGAATATTATCTATATATGTACTAACACATCTAATAGTCAATTAGTTAGGTATGAGGGCCTCAAGAAGCCTTGATACTTATACAAAAGAAAATTAGACGAGTTATACATATTTAAAAAAAATAGATATATATATATATAAAATATATATAATAAAGAGGCATGGGAGTCCAAGTTAAAGAATCCCTAGTAAAGATTCATGTTCACAAGGATGCATATGACTTAGGGTAACAAAAGAGACTATATAAAAATTTAATTTCAATCCTTACATAAATTGATAACAAATTATTGTATAGAGACTAAGTTCAAGAATGAATAAAAACGATAATCCTAAAACTTATAGATTGCTTAGTTTCTTCAAACATGCTTCAAATATTTCTCTCCTTTTTCAAAATAAATTTTTTTAATCACTAATATTTTTTTCTTTTATGGATTTTGTGGGTGTAATCCACTGAAAACCCTCACGAGACAACACTCGTCCTCTAGGGGTAACCTAGAGGTTTAACGGCTTGTTGCACGTACTAAGTGCAACCGTGATTCCTACGAAAGTGAGTTAGCATAGGTTAGTTTTTATTTTTTTCCTTTTCTTTTTATTTTTACTCAAGGACGAGCAAAAGATAAGTGTGGGGGTGTGATAGGTAGTCAAAATTGCATATTTGTCATCATATTTATCATCATATTTTCCTACTTATTCTTTTATAAAGTACTGCTATGTAATGTTTTATTGTTTATTATTGTGCAGGCCTTGAGTAATTAAAAAATAAATAAATGAAGCCCAATTGAAGCCCAAAAGCCCAAAAAGTCCACAAGCCCACATGCATAATTTATTTTAGTAATTTAGAAGCTTCTATCTTATCTAACCTAATCTAAACTTGGATTTTAAATTATTAATTTAAAATCTAGGGGAGGAAGAGGAAGGATAAATAGAACTCCTAATTGCTAAAGAGGAGGAGGAAAAGAATAAGATGGATCCTTATCCTAAAACAGAGATGGACTTATACTTAAACCTGATTGCTTGAAGATAAAGAAGAGAAAAATCTAAATTTAATTCGGATTCAGACTGGACACTCTTTAGTATTTCAATCATATCTTTTTCTGTCAAAACTCAAAGTTGATGATTCAAGATGCTCCAGAAAGAAGACTGGAAGGAAGACAACTCTTATGTTGATCAAACTTTCTAATTCAGTCGGCAGATAAGCCATATTCAGCGATCAATATGATAACAAGTTGCAGGTCAGAATTAAATTTCTATGGATAAGTCAAAACAAGTTTGGAGATAAAAGGAGAATTCAAATTCAGAAATATTTTGCTACTCCTATCTTCATACGCTTCTTATTCCTCTGGTTTTCTCCTATATAAACCCATGCAGAGTAACAGAGGAATGGCAGCTCTCGGAGCTCAAGCTTAGAGTTTCCTTTATATCCTCTTTTCTTTCCAAATTTCTTGTATTATTTCATTTTTGTTATTTGGAGAAGAAGATTATTGAAGAAGGAGAAGAGCTTTGTAATTGGCTGGTGACATCCAATAAAAAGGTTCTTTATTCTTTTTACTTTTCTTATTTTGCAATTCAATTTATTTTTCTGCTTTAGCTTATTAGTTTTTCTTCTTTTAATTTTCATTCAACCTTTCTTATTCAAAATAAAAATTAAAAATAAAAATAAAATATGAGTAACTAATTAAAACTTATAGTTTGCTAATCTCTGGATCAACCTACGTTTAATTTAAAGATGAATTGATTGACATCTATGCTTGTTAGAAACTCCAGAATTGAATTGGTATTCTTGAAGATGAATTAATAATTGAGTTTAACTAATTTGAGATGCACTTCTAAAATGGTTATTCATAATTCATATCTAAATACTTTGATAGCATAATTTTAAGTAGACTTTTCTTATGCTATGCTTAGAAATTAGGATGAACTATAGTTTGATTTTTATTAGTGCACATTAATTAGGGTTTACAACATTGTTATTCATCTTTCTTAATTCTCAATCAAAACCTTAGGGTAGATAATTCTTTATTCAATATGATGTTCACTCTTTTAGAATAATACTTTGGTTGTGATAGATGATTAGTAGACTATAATTCTTTTTACTTGATTAAAATTATTTCTTACAATCAATATCTCTTTTCTTCCAAGCTAACTGCTAGAAAAATTGTTCCGAAAAACTTCCATCGCATTCTTCCCTGTGGATTCGACCCGCATAGACCTTACTACCACGGATATATTGTGGAAGACAAAGACACGCATCCATCCAGATAACATCCTTCTAACCCTTAAACTATATCTCTGTTTTGTGTAATAAACGGGCGCGGCCGCGCCTGTGCTTTGGGCCAGGGGTTGTCCTCCTGGCCCCCCTTTCCCCTGGTGCCTATAAATACCCCCCTGGGTTCTTCAGATGGGGATATCAAGAGCTTTAGGAGTTGTTATTATCTAGTTTTTAGAAGTTGTAGTTATTTTTGTTTCTTTCTTGCTTTAGTTTTAGTTAGCCATTAAAGTGAAAGAGAGAGAGTGTGTAAAAGTTGTATTTAAAGGGTGACAAGCTTATATAAGTAATTACTTCTCTTTCTTCTTTCCATTTACTTGTTGTTTTTATTTACTTCTATCTCTTTATTTTAGTATAACTCCTTTTCTCTTTACCTCTTCTCTCTTGTTGTTTCCTTTACTACCATGTCCAACTAACTCTTTCATTGCATGGCTAACTAACTACTAATCTACTAATCTCTAACAACTTGATTGATAACCCAAATGAGTCAATAGTGTCAAACAAGTCATGTACAAACGAGAGCTATGACATCTTAAGACAAGGGTTCTAACTCTAACTTACCTACAAGTATTAGCTCTCATATATTTCATACTTAATGGGTTTTTGATGATCTATAAACTTTGCTTGTCGTTGTAAGTAGAGATTTTCCTTTTAACTTTGTAGATACCATTAGTGCACTTGTGCTTCCCTTATTTTCACCTTCTATTGGATCTTGATAAGGGAATGTCCGAGCTTTTGCCATGTAAAGCTAAGTTAAAGAAAGAACTTTCACTCGATTTCCACGTGAATAGTTCCTATGCATAAGGGTTATGCTTGCCTATGATCCATTATAAGTCTACATCTTCAAGAAGTTAGAGATTAGTGGGAGCACTTAGTAGAAAGTTAGCCATACGCTTTTACCATTAAGAAAAATTATTTTTACAAACCACCAGACAATTCTTGAAACCAACTTGTTTTCATTTTCAAATTCTTTATTTGAAATAAAGAACTTTCTCTTTTCTTGAACAAAGAAGCCACATCAAACTTTCATTGCTCTCTCTCCTTGTGGATACGACCCGTATAGCCACTGCTACTATGGAAGAATGACAAAAGCAGTAACATCGACCCACACTCTTTTACTTATATTTGTGCATGCTTTTTGTCGATCATTGATGGCGGCGCTAGTGGGCCAGAGGAAGGCGGCGACTCAGGCCTAAGGTAGAGGAGGTGGAGGGTGCAACCCTAATTGAAGGTAGAGGGTTTTGGGGATTGTTGAAGCAAGGTTTCAAAAGTCAAGGAACGGTTAGGATAGAATAGCTCACCGGGGGAGAGCTAATGCCAGAGGTGGTGGTCGGAGAGGTGGTGTATGCGGTGGTGGAGAGGGTAGAGAAGTTGGTGGAAATGGGTGTAGGTAGATGGTGAAGGTGGATATGATGTTTGATTGGGGAAAAATCGTGAACAAAAAGTGTTGTTTTGAAAAGTGTGTGCGCTTTCGCTTCCTCGATAGTTCCGTTATAGCATGGTGGCTAAACGAGACGAATCCACAAAGATGGAAAGTGATAGAAGCTTTACCGATCTATTCATGTGTGTGTTAACGGTTCTTCTATGTTTAAAGAATGAAAAAAAAGAAAATAAAGAATGGAAAGAGTAGGATACGGTGAAAACAAAGAAGTGCAAAACATAGGAAACAATGTATTTGTGATTTTTGATATATTTCAAAAATAAAGTAAAAAAGAAAGAAAACCCATGGCTACTAACGACTAATTGCTCCACCAATATACTATCCTCTTAGTGATAGTTGTCTCACATGTATCCTTGGCCATCACTATTTCTTGGTTCAAAGCATGACCCATAAGATCACTTTCACATCCAAACTCAACAAACAAGAGCAAGCTACACTTAAACCATCAAAACTAACTAGAGCAAGTATAAAACAAATTAATGGTAGCTTGTAAGAGAGTCAAATGTTAGAGTATTAGAATCCATTATCATGAACCATCAATGGCTCTTGCAACAACAAGGCCAAGTAGTGGCTATTAGATTCATGTGGATTATCAAGTAAGGAGTTAGCAAGTTAATGGTTAATGGTTAGTTGCTATGAGAGAAAAAGCTAAACATGTAAAGATTTAGAGAGAAGAAAATCAATAGAGATAAGGAGAGACCTTTCATAGAATGTCACCTTCTATTACAAGAACCATAACCTTCATCCTATCCATCTCTCTTTCCTATTACATGATCTACAAAGGAAATAAAAAATAAAAGAAAGAAGAAAACTACACTAAAATACACAAAATGGGAGAAACTGCCCCTAAAAACTCTCCTCTCCTCTGTTCTGAAAAACCTAGGGTATTTATAGACTAAGGGGGCACTAGGAAGCATCACAGGGCCACCAGTCAAAACTGGACACGTGTCCCTACCAGAAGGCCGCGAAAACGCAATTTTTATCGCGTTTCCGCTACCCTTCTGGGGCCCCGCGTGCCGCGCCAGTTGGTGCAGACTGTTGGCTTGTCCCCCTGTTGGTTCCTCCTGCTGGTTTCTAATTTTCTGCTCCCAGATTTGACAAATAAGCTCCCCAAAGTCAATGACTATATAAGTAGGCTTTAAATCCCCGAATAAATGAGATTTTTGGGCTTCTTCTTCATTCCACACCATGGACCTAGGAACATACAAGAGATGTGTTACTAACAGAATTTAATATTAAATGAATCTAAGATGTATGAAATATACAATTTTGGAGACTAATCACACCCACACTTATCTTTTGCGCGTCTAGAGCAAAACAAAAAAAACTAACTAAGAAGATTATTACACCACTTTCGCAGGTGACGCGATTGCACTAAGCGTGTGCAACAAGCCGTTAAACCTCTAGGTTTCCCCTAAAGGAGGAGTTTTGTCTCCTGAGGATTTTCAGCAGATTACACGCACAAGATCCATAAGGAAAGAAATAAAATGTTAGTATTTTGAAAATGTATTTTTGAAATAGAGAAAAGTGTTGAAATATTTTTGCAAAGATTTAAGTGATCCAAGATCATAGGTTAACCAGAAATTATTTTTCCTTAAACTAAGTCTAAATGAAAAATCTTATTATAAATTAAATGTAAGAATTTAAAATTGATTCGATTCTTTGATCTATCATAAAAATTCTTAGAAAATATGCATTTTGTGAACTGTGAAGTTTTTTGGGATATACACTCTAACTTTCATGCCATTTATTTATATCAAAAAAAAATTCTTCCCTTAGTTTTCTTAGGCTTTCTAGTTAATTCGGGTAGTGAGCTTTTAGTCGGTTACTCCCAAACCAGATGGTTTTAGGGAACCAAATGAGAAACATCCCTTGGACTTAACAACTCAAGTAAACAAGGTCACAAAACTAATGGGGATTATTTTGTTTTGGTCCACCGTTTTATGCGTGAATAATCATGCTTCCTAAGGCATAGTTACCCAGCTTCAGTAAGTAGTTTTTATTATCATTATTTTTTATATATATATTTTTTATGACATTTTTAGTCTTTGTTTCAATCTCAAAAAATTGTGTAAGTGTGAAGTGCATATATCTAAGGCAAAAAATTCAAGATCAAATTATCTTTTCAATCTTACTTTCTAAAATTTTAACAAAATCTATTATTTTGACTTGGTTTAAAAAAATTCATAATTTAGGTCTTCTTAATTCCTAAGATCCTCTTAATTTTCTTTAAAATAAATCAAAACTATTTCTCTTATTTCAAAAAGTTTTGTAAAAAGAAAAGAAAAGGATTTTTATACAAAAGAAAAATCTAAAAACTTTCTAAAAAGAAGTGTAAACGAAAGAAAATTTAAAACAAACAATGTTAGTAAATCCTCCTCCACACTTATCTCATGCATTGTCCTCAATGCATCGTGAATGTATATATGCATGAAATAAATGGAAAGGGAAGAAAAATTACCTTATGGTGATGGTTCCGGTGGTGGTCTAATTGGTCTACAAAATGCGGCCCAATCCAAATTGCGTGGAGTTCGCAGGAACCCACCAATGATCTCTCTAATACGACCGAATAAAAGAATAATTGAGTGAATAGTCTTATTCAAAAAATTATCCCTATTTAATTTCTAATTTTAAAAAATAATTCTTGAGTCATTTTGTTCAACACTTTTGTCCAACAATGAAGTGTGAGTTTTGAAGATGATTGATTTAGGATCCAAAGGAACAAATACCGACTCGAAAAGTTAACTTAGATCAAGTCTGGATTCAAAAGTGGGAGTCAAAATTGGTTCAAAAATAGGGTCCAAACTAAAAAATTGATGTTCACACACTTGCCCCATCAATGAAGTTTGATCAAAAAATATTGGTGATTCTATTTCATGGTGTACTGATCAAAATTCAATGTTGACTCTGGAATATGGAAAAAAGTCTGGTAAAGATACCAGAGTCATTATTGAATCAAAAAATAAAATAAAATTTCCATCTTATGGATCTGGATCAAATTCATGCTCAAGTTCAATTTAAAGGAAGGGATAACTTACCAAAATGTCAATGGGAATTTCAAAACGTTGAGTTTGATCAAGTTTAAATGGATGAGTTGAAACTGAATCTTAGTTTCCAAATAACATGATTCTTGGGTCCAATCAATAGGGTTAGGGATATAAGAATTGGTCAAAGTTTGACAAGAAAGATTTTTCTCACTCTTATTAATCAATTCGCTCATTACTGAGTCTAACCTACTGATAGGTCGGGTGACAAAATTTTGAGTTTGAATCACATCTTCTATAGTCTTTGCAATCGGTTTTTCTTGAAAAGGTGAGTATGAAAGTTAATTTTGGAAACTGTGGTGAAATTATGAGTCTATCAGATATTGAGTTTGTTTCTCTGACTCACGCAAGAGCTCCATACTCAAGTCCAGGACTGATAATTGTTCATTTTGAATCAGTGGGACTGGAAAAGATGAGTATAACTCTTGATAATTTGATTGAAATGATGAGTTCAACATGTTTTGAAGAATTTGTTGTTGGGATTCATGCATGGCTTCTGTACTTTTTTGTATCTCTGATTTTTCTTCAATTGCTGGTTCAGGAAAAGGAGTATGTGAAGCAGAATATGGGAAAGAAGATGGTGGACAAGGTGGTTGAAAATTTGACTCGGGGAGGTGAATCCCCACTGACTTTGTGAATAACGAAAAATTATTTTGAATATTTGAATCATAGAATTGGGGGTATGGGTCATATTGAGTCGGATAAACTCAATCTGACTTATATGATTGGTTCATGTTGTACACAGTGGGGTTGGAGTTACCCGAGTCAAATGAGGTTGGGATGAAATATAGATTCATAATAGGATTGAAAGAATTGTTGTTGAAATCCATTTCACAATTTCAAAAAAAGAAAAAAAACAAACAAACAACAAATAAAGAAAAAGAAAAAGAAAATAAGCCTATACTATGGTTGACTTAGACCTAAACGACTCCTAACTAGTAAGACTGTCAACGGGGGTACCTTATAAAAATCTGACCACAATTTAATCGGCCAGGTAGGGAAAAGACCAGTGGGAGGTATCCGTGCCGGAGCAATGGGCCTAATTATGCCAAACCATTGTTCTTCGAGGTTTCCCTTCCAATTCCCAACCTTGGACACCGATTTGACAAGAGTCAAACTCTAACAACTTCTCCCTTAGGTCAATCTCCTAATTGAGTCCGAGATGTCCCTAAGGGCCAACGTCTATCAATTTTTAAATTAGGTTTGGGATTGTGAGTGCTTGAAAAATTATTTGTGGGCTAAGAAAGGGTGATGAAATCCCCACCTTATCTTGTTTATTTGGGTTTTGCCCTTAAAATTGATTTTGTGCAAATGTACAAAATATCAAACAAAATTTACTCAAAGCGGATAAATCTGCCAAAAAGTTGGTCCTATTCTATGTGCAATGCTTACGTACCTTACTCCAGCACTCTTCAACAGTAATTTAAATGAATCGTAAAGGCACGTGTCTAAATTACAAGAGTCTAAATAAATTTTTCGATTTGCAACAAGCTTTTTACTGTTGATTTATTAGCAGAATCTTAGTGATGGTATACAAGAAAAACAATATTTGCAGAAAGCTATTTTTTTTCAAAGCAAGTAATAAAAAAAATGTTAAGAGTTCACTTAATCCTGCCACGAAAACCCGGCAAGTTTAAGGGTACTTGGTCCTTACCTTTTAGAGCAGAGGCCCAAGACAACTTATATATTTTTGCAATTCTTGTTTTCTTGATTCCAAAACCTATACCCTAAAACAAAGGAGAAAAGTTAACAAAAACGTAAAATTAAACAATTCCCATCCCTGGCAACGGCACCAAAATTTGATCGGGGAAAAACCGTTCACAAAAAGTGTTGTTTTGAAAAGTGTGTGTGCTTTGGCTTCCTCGATACTTCCGTTATATCATGGTGGCTAAACGAGTCGAATCCACAAGGACGGGAAGCGATAGAAGCTTTACCGGTCTATTTACGTGTGTGTTAACGGTTCTTCTATGTTTAAAGAATGAAAAGAAAAGAAAACAAAGAATGAAAAAAGAAGGATATGGTAAAAACAAAGAAGTGGAAAACATAGAAAAGAATGTATTTTTGATTTTTTATATATATTTTATAAGCAAATTAAAAAGGAAAGAAAACCATGGCTACTAACTACTAATTGGTCCACCAATATGATAACCTCTTAGTGATAGTTGTCTCACATGTATCCTTACCATCACTTCTTAGTTCAAGAGATTTACAAAGCATGTTCCATAAGATCACTTTCATATCCAGACTCAACAAATAAGAACAAGCTACACTTAAACCATCAAACTAACTAGAGCAAGTATGGAATAAAGTAATGGTAGCTTGTAAGAGAGTTAGATGTTAGAGTATTAGAATCTTTTATCATGAGCCATCAATGGCTCTTGTAAGAGCAAGGCCAAGTAGAGGCTATTAGTTTAATGATAAATAGTAAAAAATACATATTTATCATCACATTTACCAACATATTTCCCTATATATTCTTTTATTACGCACTACTACTAATGTTTTATTGTTTAAATGTGTGCAGGCCTTGAGTAATTAAAAAAATAAAGAAATAAAGCCTGAATGAAGCCCAAAAGCCCAAAAAACCCATATTCAAAAATTGTAGTAATTTGAAAGTTTCTACATTATCTAACCTAATCTAAACTTGGATTTTAAATTATATAAAATCTAAGGAAGGAAAAGGAAGGATAAGATAGAACTCTTAATTGCTAAAAGAGGAGGAAAAGGATAAGATGAGATGGACTTCTACTCAACCCTAGTTGCTTGCAAGACAATGCTAAAGATAAAAGGAGAAAAGTTTAAAGATAAAAATCATTTTAAAAATTCGGATTTATGATAACTTGCTTCCCAAGTTATCCCAAATTCTCAAGATAGAGCGTCTGCATGCAGAATCCAGAAGGAGGCGCCCAGATGAACGATCCAGAGGAGGCCACGCAAGAAAGCGCATGGCCATTGGCCACGCTAAAGCCGCGAAAATGCGGCCATAGCCGCGTTTCTGCGGCTCTTTGGATGAGATTGGTTACGTGGTTTCGTTAGAGAGTTGTACTGGGACTCTACTTCCTATATCGCCTATAAATACCCCTGCAGAGCAACAGAGAGGGGGCATCTAGCGACTGAAGTTAGGTTTTTTCTTTAGATCTTTTTCTATTTTCGAAATTTCTTGTATTTTTGTTTTTATTTGAAGAAGATTATTTTGAAGAACGAGGAGCTTTGTAAATTGGTCAGTGACACTCAGTAAAGGTTACTCTTTTCTTCTTTGCAATTTAATTCTGCTTTCCTGCTTAGATTAATTGTTTTATTTCCTTCATTTATTTTCTTGCAATTCTTTTGATTCCATATAAAAACTTGAAAATAACATAAAAAATGAATAACTAAATTAAAATCATAGTTTACTAATCTCTCGATCAACCCTAGTTTAAAAAAAAGTGAATTGATTGATAGCTACTATTAGAAACCCTAGAATTAAAAATATCTTCTTGAAGATAAATTGATTAGGTTTACTTTAATCTAGGTTACACTTTTTAATGGTTCTTTATAATTCATACTTAAAAACTTTGATAGCATAAATTTAAGCTAAACTTCTCTTATGCTATGCTTTGAAATTAGGATGAACAGCTGTTTAATCATTATTAGTGTACACTAATTAGGGTTCCAATATTATTCATCTTGCTTGAATAGCAATTAATAACCTAGGGTGGAAGTTTATTATTTCAGTATGATATTCATTATTTGAGACTAAAACTATGGGCTGTGGTAGATGATTAGTAAATTATATTTCTCAAAATCAATCAAATCTAATCAATCTCTCTTTTTCTTCTATTCTAAGTGAAATACAGAGAAGATCGTTCCGAAACGCTTGCATCGCATCCTTCCCTGTGGATCGACCTGCCAAGCCTTTACTACGCGGTTAAATTGAAACGAGACTGAGACTTGCTAACTCTTAAACAATTTTTAATACAATTACTCATTCCAATCAAAATTTCGGCGTCGTTGCCGGGGAGGGAACAGTACGATATTCTCTTAAAAAAACTAATTATTTATTTATTTTTTCTGTTTGCAGGATCTGATAACAGGAAAATTAGCTGCAGCTAAGGACATATAGCAAAACTGTGCCTCTGCCCTAGAAGGCAGAGCAGCAGAGCCTACTAACTAGCCGCGCAAACGCGGCAAAAGCCGCGTTTCCACGGCAGTAGTAGTGAACTACTTACTGAATTTTCTGCAGGCTGCTGCAAATTGCAAGTTCTATTTACTGCTCTGATAAGTTTTCTCTGTGATCACCCTGCATACTGCTAACTAATTAACAGTAACCTATTAGTTGATAAATAAAAAAAAAATAGACTCTTGCATCATAGGCACGTGTCTATTTAATTTTTTTTATTTTTTGTTGAAAAGTGCTGGAGACAAGGTACATTCGCATTGCATATAGACTAAGACGCACCCTTAGCTGATTTACTGCTTTTGTTTGACTACTTGTCTATTGCTTTACACGTGCATGAAATCAATTTAAGGGCAAATCCCATAAACAAGATAAGGTGGGGATTTCATCACCCTTCCTTGGCCCACAAATCATCTCCGTCACACTCACAAGCCTAACCCTAAAATAAAAATTAACTAGACGTTGGCCTTAGGTTAACTCAGACTCATTAGGAGATTGGCTGAAGGAGGAAGTTGTTCGAAATTAATTCTTGCAAAATCGGTGCCTAGGAAGGGGATTAAGGGTCGAAAGCCTGAAGATCGGTGGTTACTTAATTAAGGAACGTTTTTGACGGATAACATCCCACCGGTCTTGCCACCTACCTGGCCGATTAACTTGTGGTTAAGGTCGGCAATATACCTTCTAAAGATAGTCTAAAGTTAGAAGTCGTCTAGGTCCACGCTTACCCTAGATTAGGATTTTTGATTTTTTTTGATTTTTTTTCTTTTTGATTGATTTGGTGAACTTGTTTGTTAACTGCGCATGTCAGCTTAATTGAGAGATCTAGTACATCAAGGTTTTTTTTAAAAAAAATTCACCACTAATCACAATTAAAAAAAATAAAAAAATTATCCCATGGTCTATCCACACTCATTTGATTATGATCCATTCTATAGGCCAAACCCACCTTTCCATCCATCAACCTTTTTTCGAACTTTCATAACTACACTCAACCTGCCCACTCATCTTTTACATCTTATCCACCCGTTTAGTGCAATTATTGTCATGATCCATCTCATTCCTCGAAACAGTGTCCCTCGATAGGGTATTCGTTAGGATGAAATTCAAATCAGTTTCACTCAATTCAAGGACCTACGAGCGAACCTTATCCATCACATCAATTAAAATTCAATTACAATCATAAAGATGACACACAAACCTCACTCCAAATACTAAGTGACAAAGTTTCACACTTGGCCCACCTAGAGATGATGGTTAATGAGTTAGCGGTTGAGCAAGAGGAGGATTCATTTTCCACTCAACCAATTCTTGATTCAAAACTAAAAATACCTATGTCAATCCAGGAGCACATCAATCGAGATAGAATAAAAAGGTCCAAAGTGAGAAACCCATATCAATTCTAGATCACATTCGTCTTCATGAAGCAAATGAGTTCAATAATGTTGATAAGCCCGATGAGAAAGTATGCATATTAGATGATTATCGTCGATTTTGAGACAAACTGATTAGAGATCATTTGGCCGAATATTCACCTCTTAGGGAACAAGTTGAGTCGTATAGTGAAGATAAATTGTGTTTAGATGAAGTGTTTCAAGATGATTGGGATACACGTACACCTCCCAAGGAGAAAGTTAAATCATACTGTGAGGATATTTGTGAAGATGATAAGCCTCTATTTCTTGATATATTGTTTAAAGATAAATTCGATCATAGTGGTGAGAAAACGTATGTTGCATATAGAGTTCCCTTTGAAAGAGAGAAGTTTGATTTAAGTATCTTCTCATTCAATGAACCAACTAATGATCAATCAATTGAAAACATAACTCAAGAACCTCAAATTGACAAAAGCTTTAAAAATCTCATCGATGATGAACTTAACTATTTGGATGAATCAATTAGGGATGCTTTGGCTAGTTAAACACTTCCGAAAGTAATGGTTAATTCAAATTTTATGGAGATATATGAGGATGAGCTCAAAATTCTAGGTATTCATGTTGTGTATGCCCAAAAGTGTTTTTTTGATGACGATAGTGAATTTATGAAAAGTGAAAGAGGGAAGAAGAGTAGGAGAAATTTGAGGAAATTGAGGAACAAATTGGAGAGGATGAACATAAAAATGACAAAAAGATTGGTCTCCCCATTGTGCCCTATAAAGAGAACTCATTGGAATGATGGAAAACGAGCTAGAGGGATGAATCCTAAAAAGATCTAAGTGAGGGAGATGCATGTGTTGTACATATATTTGTATATTATTATTTTTATTTCTCTCTTTTTACACTTTACTTCATGCATTCATGTATTTCGTTCATACATTGGGACAATGCATGAGATAAGTGTGGGGGAGGGTACTAATGCGTAACTTCTATAAAAAAAAATAATGATAATTATTTTAAAATTGATTATTGATTAACTGTAGGTTGCTGTTAACATAACTCACTAACCATAGGTTATTAACTTAACAAAAATTCTTTTTATTTCTAAAAAAATAAAAAATAAAAATATATATTTACTAACCTTCTAATAAATAAAAGGGTACTAACCTTAATTTTTTTTACGAATTTTTCTAAAAAAAAATAATAATAAAAAATATATATATATATACAAAAAATATATATATATAGAGAAAAAAATTTCCTTTAAAATTTAACATAGATTGTTCTAACATAGGTTATTAACTTCTTAACTAAAATAACAATAAACGTAAAATAAATTTTTTTTTTAGATACATAGTTGAAAAAGAAGACAATATTTTGACTTATCTTTTGAAAGAAATCTAAGTTAATCTTAAGAGTTAGGAAAATTATGATTAGGATTTCTAAAAACTTGGTCAAAATAAAATAAATTGTTGGATTTTTTAGGTATAGGAGGAAAAATTGAATAATTAATTAGTCTTGATTTTTACCTTAACGAAATGTGCATTCCTAATACGCTTCCAAATCTAGGATTCTAAGACAAAGACTCTTGTGCCTTATAAAGAAAAAAAAATAGAGTTCACTATTAAGCTGGATACATGTGAAATCACCTAGAGGGGGGTGAATAGATGATAATGCTAATCTAGAAACTAAATGCGGAAGCTAAAAATAATTTGCAACTACACTTAATACAACAAACGAGTGTAGCCGAATTCCCCGTGAAGGGCTCTTGACTAACTCCTCTTGATTCCCCTAGATAAGGGTTGAGGTGCTATATGAAGCTCTCGTGGTTAAGTATAAGTGAGGCACACACAAACAAACCAAGCATGTAAGGATGATAAGCAATATGAAATAATGCAAGGCACAACACAAGCATATGAATATGATATGACAATATGAATAAATGCACAACACAAATTAAAGAGAGAGGGTTAAGAGACCATGGATCAAACGCAAACGCAAACACAAAGATATGTTTCGAGGTTCGAGCCCTTAGCTCTACGTCCCCGCCTTCACCGAGAAGGATTTCTAATCCACTAGGAGTACCAAACTCATCTCTCAACCAATACAATGCCACCGAGGCAATACAACACAATCCACCCCTACCGAAGAGGGATTAGGCCCGTAGCCACACAACCAAACTCCACCTCTCACTAGAGGGAGCAAACACCACTCCGATCAACCTCTACCAAAGAGGGATACAACAAACAAGGAGGGTTTACAACTTAGAGGTTTAATCAACCTCAAACAATTCTCTTTTCCACAAAATAAAGATCCTAATAGACTAGGATAGAAGATATAGCTCAAGTGTGAAAAACTAGTATTTTGATCAAAGAAAATCTCTTGGGAAAAATACCAAATGAATATAGAATTTTAAAGCAAGAAACTAATTCCCAAAACCTATTTTCTTTGAAATAAACAAAACACTTAAAACAAATAAGATTGATCTTTTTGGCACAAAAACACTTTTGAAAACTTGTTTAAAACACTTAAGAAACTCTGAAATTTTTGCTCTTGAAAATCTTCTCCAAAATCCCAAAGAAATCGGGTTTATATAGGTTCAAACAAAAACTAGCCGTTAGGCTGAATCCTCAGCCTGAGACGGCTGGCGGTCAACCGGCCGGTCGACCGCCAACGGTCATAAATATGACCGTTGAAGGAACCCGGTTGACCGCCCAGTCGACCGCCCAAAAACAGAGAGCAAAGCTCTCTGGCCGGTCGACCGCTCCGGTCGACCGAGCCCTATGCCTGGCCAACGTGCACAAGTCTGTGCACGTCGGTCGACCGACCGGTCGACCGACTCTGAAACCCGGTCAACCGGCCCGGTCGACCGCCAGAGCCTGACAGGCTACAATTTGGGTCAGAAAAACTTGTTAAAAAATATTCTAATAAATTCCATAAATCTTCTAAAAATTCATAAAAATAGTTTTATCATTTATCATGGATATACAAACTTGTGATAAATATTTCAAGATAAATATCAAACATTTTGAACCATTTTTGTGTCTTACAAATATTATCAAAAACCAAAAACTGTATTTTACCAAACTTTGATTTTTCAGTAGGAAAACTGATTTTTCCTAAAACACATTGAAATACAAAAACATGATATTTAAACACATTGAAGCATGTTGCATATGGACATAAGTCCAATATACATGAAACATATATATATCATAGTTTTTGTCTTTAATTCCAAAATAATATTTTGTTAAAATACCAAAACATAAAACACATGAATAGGTATGTCAAACTAAGTTTGTATAAGTCATGAAGCATGTATGTATATCGAACACATCTAATATACATAAAAATAAAGTAAACTTGTTTTGATCTACTATTCATGAAAACTAATATCCAAAAACATAAAACTTGTGTGTGTTGTGAACTTGAGCATATCAACTATCTAATCTTTACACATGGATCTAAAACTCAAACTAAACTAGGATACCTAAGTCTTCTTGACGATCTTCATCTTCAAGTCGACCCGATCCAAAACGTGATCCACGAGCAAGGCAATGTATGATCTTTGATGCTCGGACTCTGGAATCACCATGTGAAAGCTTCCAAACTCCTCTTGTTGAAGCAATCACCAACTAATATCTTGCTAAATGATCTGAAACTAAAATCACAAGATTATTAGTAAACATAACTACATGAGTTAATCATCATCAAAACTAGAGTGGAAGGCCTCTGGGCCAACAATCTCCCCCTCTTTGATGATGACAAAACTCATGGAGTTATATATGCATGGATTAAAGTTAAGCTTCAAGGAAGCTCCCCCTTAACTCATGCATAGCAATAAACAAGCAAAGAAATATGCAATGAAGGATCATAAACATGTATGAAACACATATATTTATTGTTTATTGTGATGCATGAACATAAATCCTTTTTCTAAAACATAATGCTCTTGATATCAATAAAAACATGCTCTTAATAGCAATGAAATGCTCTTGATACCAATTAAACAATTAAACGACAAATAAAACAAAACATGCATATAAAACATGCATAAACTCAAATACTTCTCCCCCTTTTTGTCAATCATCAACTAAGGGGTCCAAGTAAAAACAAAATTTTTTTTTTGTCCTTTTTGTTCGAAACAAAGAATCACTAAAGGGTTCAAACAAACAAATCAATATAAATTTTCATGGATACCAATTGAAAGCAATAGATCAATAGATACCAATGAAAGTAAACAAAATCTTGATACCAATAATGAGTAAACACATAAGCATCTTGATACCAATTTTGAGAAAACAAATACAATCTTGATACCAATTTAAAGTATATTTCATTTTAAACATATGATACCAAATTGAAATTATTATTTTCTATCATAAAGCAAGGGAGTGGAATACAAAACCAATGGTAAACCAAATACTAATTGAAAGATAAAATACAGGTTTTCTCCCACTTTATGAAATACCAAATAAAACGATGCTTAAGCTTGTTTTAGAATACCAATTGAAAACTAATCAATTGAAACATGATGGTCATTATAAAAATTCAAGCTTAGCATAAACAAAATATATATATATATATATATGTATGAAAAATTAGATACCAATCAAAATTAATACTATTTTGAAGTGTAAGCATACATACATAAAATATATGAGTATACAAGAAAATGTCAATATTGATACTAATTGAAAGAATCCAATGATACCAATTGAAACAACAATAATATCAAATGTATATCTCATATAACCTACCACCCAATCATATTCAAGTTTAAAATGATTTTCACTATAAAGCATACATGAGCATGGTCTCCCATCCAACCGCCCGTAAAAGGTAGGGGTTTTCAAAAATAAGTTTAAAAAATAGTGTATGTTTGAAAAACTCTACCATAATTAAGAATACGAACTAGTTTAATGAAAAACTTGTAAACTAGTACGAAATCCTTCAAGCAAGGAATAAAACAAAAATATTTTTCATGAAACACATGTAAATCACATGGCACTAATCACTCGAAATCAATAGGGCACATATCATACTCATGAAAACAAAATCATGAGAAACCAATAAAGTGAGTGCACAAGTGTAATGTGAAACATGGCATCATGAAAATATGCAATCAAGCTCAAACATATATATGATCTATTTGTGGCCCACTATATGCACAAATATATACCTAATCTTAATGAAACCTAACATTTAAACATATATTCAAATCATGAAGTATCAAAATAAGATATAAATAAACATGATAAACATAAATATGATTATTATGTAAATCCACATGTTATTAGAGATATGATAAACATGATAGCTAAACAAAGGTGAGACCACTAAAATAATGATCCATATTAAACATGGGTGTCTCAAATGCTATACATGTATGTCAAGAGTCTAATAATCATGGCATTTTCATAATGATCATATAAACAACAAAACATGCTATAAATAATGAACATGAAAAGCATGCATAAATAAATAAGGAGTAAGAGATCGTTACCAAAACCTATGAGGCAACTTCTCCATGTCTCCAAAACAAGGTGGTCCTTCCACCAAACATCCCTTAAAAGTGATGCACCCAAATAGTTATCATGAAGCTCGGAACGCATCCACTCCAAAGCACCATCGCTCTCACGACATGCGAGAGCCCACACCTACATCATAAACAATAGGGGTGGTCTTTGGTACCCACAACTTTTTGGGTCCATGAGGGTTAGACCTTTCCTAACCCAAACAAATTTATTTGCCAAATTTTTAATATGTATTCTATCATAGCAAAATCTAGCAAGGTGGCCCTTACGTCCACAATGTGTACATGTATACAAATGAGCGTATAAGTGATGGGTGTGTCCGTGAGGAGCATGTGTATGCCGTGGATGGTGTGCATGCATAGATGAAACTTGTTTCTTTCGAAATAAAGATTCCAAACGTGTATGGCTCTTGGCACATTGGCTCAAAGTGGAGCCCAAACAATCAACACTCTTCTTAAGCATAGATATATCTTTTTCAATTAAAGAAGAAGTGTGGCATGCAATAGGTGATGTGTGTGATACTACACTAGCATGGCAAACATGTGCATCAATTTTATTTTGCAAAAATTCATTTTTCTTTAAACAAATTTCTAAATCATTTGAAATAGAAATTATTTTGTTTTTCAAAGAAACATTCTCTTTTAAAACAAAATCAACTTTTGAAGACAATTTTTCATTTTTCTTCAAAATTATTTCCTATCATTTTTATTTTTCAAAACTTCATTTTCTTTTAATGCAAGTTCAAGTCTAGATTTCAATGAATCCCTCTCATTAGAAATCTCAACCTTCTCTTGCAAAACCAACTCAAGTTTTGAAAATAAATCCTCTCTTTCTTTATTTAACATACAAGTTTTCTTTTTCAAAACTTTATATTTTTCAAGGAGGTTCTCACAAACAATAGATAACTCTTCATTTAAAGCATTGACATCCATATTATCATGATCATCAAAAGAAGAGCTTTCACTATCTAGTTGAGTATCCGAATGTACCTCAAGGGAGTCATTCCCTTGGACCATGAAGCATTGTGAGTTGGATTCTCTACTAGATTCCTCTGGTTGGATTGGCATTTGAAGCTTGGAGGTGGAGGTGGTTGTCAACTTGTTCCACACTGCAAAGGCGGAATCAAGGTTAGAAACATGCATAAGATAATCTTTAGAGAGCGTGCTTCTAATAGCCTCTAGGGCTTGTACATTGGCCCCTATATGATTGCTATTACCAAGATAGCATTTCTTGGTAGCGGCAAGGAAATCATGCAAACCTAGGGTCTTCAAATAGCTACTCATCATGGCCTTCCAAATCTCAAGTCCAGAAATGTCAAACATAGGAGGGCTATCCATGAGGGCAAACTAAATGTGTGCAAACAAAAATATGCAAATGCAAATGGTAGATTAGCTAACCAAGATCTCACTCCTAGGTGGTTAAACCTAAAGTATCAGGAGCGTAGGCTCTGATACCAATTGAAATCACCTAGAGGGGGGTGAATAGGTGATAATGCTAATCTAGAAACTAAATGCGGAAGCTAAAAATAATTTGCAACTACACTTAATACAACCAACGAGTGTAGCCGAATTCCCCGTGAAGGGCCCTAGACTAACTCCTCTTGATTCCCCTAGATAAGGGTTGAGGTGCTATATGAAGCTCTCGTGGTTAAGTATAAGTGAGGCACACACAAACAAACCAAGCATGTAAGGATGATAAGCAATATGAAATAATGCAAGGCACAACACAAGCATATGAAGATGATATCACAATATGAATAAATGCACAACACAAAGTAAAGAGAGAGGGTTAAGAGACAA
The DNA here is from genome assembly GCA_038442645.1 of Agave tequilana. Classification (NCBI taxonomy): domain Eukaryota; kingdom Viridiplantae; phylum Streptophyta; class Magnoliopsida; order Asparagales; family Asparagaceae; genus Agave; species Agave tequilana. The sequence goes on from JAVJIF010000950.1 coordinate 34,710, forward strand.
TGGATCAAACGCAAACACAAAGATATGTTTCGAGGTTCGAGCCCCTAGCTCTACGTCCCCGCCTTCACCGAGAAGGATTTCTAATCCACTAGGAGTACCGAACTCCTCTCTCAACCAATACAATGCCACCGAGGCAATACAACACAATCCACCTCTACCGAAGAGGGATTAGGCCCGTAGCCACACAACCAAACTCCACCTCTCACTAGAGGGAGCAAACACAACTCCGATTAACCTCTACCAAAGAGGGATACAACAAATAAGAAGGGTTTACAACTTAGAGGTTTAATCAACCTCAAACAATTCTCTTTTCCACAAAATAAAGATCCTAATAGACTAGGATAGAAGATATAGCTCAAGTGTGGAAAACTAGTGTTTTGATCAAAGAAAATCTCTTGGGAAAAATACCAAATGAATATAGAATTTTAGAGTAAGAAACTAATTCCCAAAACCTATTTTCTTTGAAATAAACAAAACACTTAAAACAAATAAGATTGATCTTTTTGGTACAAAAACACTTTTGAAAACTTGTTTAAAACACTTAAGAAACTCTGGAATTTTGCTCTTGAAAATCTTCTCCAAAATCCCAAAGAAATGGGGTTTATATAGGTCCAAACAAAAACTAGCCGTTAGGCTGAATCCTCAGCCTGAGACGGCTGGCGGTCGACCGGCCGGTCGACTGCCAACGGTCATAAATATGACCGCTGGAGGAACCCAGTCCACTGCCTGGTCGACCGCCCAAAAACAGAGAGCAAAGCTCTCTGGCCGGTCGACCGCTCCGATCGACCGAGCCCTGTGCCTGGCCAACGTGCACAAGTCTGTGCACGTCGGTGGAACCCGGTCGACCGGCCCGGGCGACCGCCAGAGCCTGGCAGGCTGCAATTTCGGTCAGAAAAACTTGTTAAAAAATATTCTAATAAATTTCATAAATCTTCTAAAAATCCATAAAAATAGTTTTTACCATTTATCATTGGTATACAAACTTGTGATAAATATTTCAAGACAAATATCAAACATTTTGAACCATTTTTGTGTCTTGTAAATATTATCAAAAATAAAAAACTGTATTTTACCAAACTTGGATTTTTCAGTAGGAAAACTGATTTTTCCTAAAACACATTGAAATACAAAAACATGATATTTAAACACATTGAAGCATGTTGCATATGGACATAAGTCCAATATATATGAAACATATATATATCATAGTTTTTGTCTTTAATTCCAAAATAATGTTTTGTTAAAAATACCAAAACATAAAGCACATGAATAGGTATGTCAAACTAAGTTTGTATAAGTCATGAAGCATGTATGTATATCAAACACATCTAATATACATAAAAACAAAGTAAACTTGTTTTGATCTACTATTCATGAAAACCAATATCCAAAACATAAAACTTGTGTGTGTTGTGAACTTGAGCATATCAACTATCTAATCTTTACAATTGGATCTAAACACACTAAACTATGGATACCTAAGTCTTCTTGACGATCTTCCATCTTCAAGTCGACTCGATTCAAAACCGTGATCCACGAGCAGGAGCAATGAATGATCTTGAAGCTCGGACTCTGGAATCACCATGTGAAAGCTTCCAAACTCCTCTTGTTGAAGCAATCACCAACTAATATCTTGCTAAATGATCTGAAATTAAAATCACAAGATTATTAGTAAAAATAACTACATGAGTTAATCATCATCAAAACTAGAGTGGAAGGCCTCTGGGCCAACAACATGTGCCTCAAGAAGCATAAGTATTCATGTCTAAAAGTGATTTTATAAATTAAGACCTTGGTTTTGTGGCCTAGTTCACTTGAGTCCTTAAGTCCGTGGGGTGTTTTCTCACCCGGTGCCCTAAAATCGATCGGTTTGGGAGACACTGACCTTAGACTCGATACATAGGTGAATTAGAAAGCCTAAGAAAATCAAGAAATATTATTTATATATGTACTAACACATCTAATAGTCAATTAATTAGGTATGAGGGCCTCAAGAAGCCTTGATACTTACACAAAAGAAAATTAGATGAGTTATACATATTATAAAAAAAGAAAAAATAATAATAAAGAGGCATGAGAGTCCAAGTTAAAGAATTTCTAGTAAACATTCACAAGGATGCATATGACTTAGGGTAACGAAAGAGACTATACAAAAATTCAATTTTAATTCTTACCTAAAAATTGATGACAAATTATTGTATAAAGACTAAGTTTAAGAATGAATAAAAAATGATAATCCTAAAACTTATAGATTACTTAGTTTCTTCAAATATATTTCAAATATTTCCTTCCTTTTTTCAAAATAAGTAAGTAAATAATAAAATTAATTAATTAAATTACTATCATTTTCCTTTTTATGGATTTTGTGGGTGTAATCCGCTGAAAACCCTCACGAGACAACACGCGTCCTCTAGGGTAACCTAGAGATTTAACGGCTTGTTGCACATGCTAAGTGCAACCGTGATGCCTACGAAAGTGAGTTAGGATAGATTAGTTTTTCTTTCTTTTTCTCTTTCTTTTTGATTTTTACTCGAGGACGAGCAAAAAGATAAGTGTGGGGGTGTGATAGGTAGTAAAAAGTGCATATTTATCATCACATTTACCATCATATTTCCCTATTTATTCTTTTATTACGCACTACTACTAATGTTTTATTGTTTAAATGTGTGCAGGCCTTGAGTAATTAAAAAAATAAAGAAATAAAGCCTGAATGAAGCCCAAAAAGCCCATATGCAAAAATTGTAGTAATTTGAAAGTTTCTACATTATCTAACCTAATCTAAACTTGGATTTTAAATTATTTAAAATCTAAGGAAGGAAAAGATAGAACTCCTAATTGCTAAAAGAGAAGGAAAAGGATAAGATGAGATGGACTTCTACTCAACCCTAGTTGCTTGCAAGACAAGGCTAAAGATAAAAGGAGAAAAGTTTAAAGATAAAAATCATTTTAAAAATTCAGATTTATGATAACTTGCTTCCCAAGTTATCCCGAATTCTCAAGATAGAGGGTCTGCATGCAGAATCCAGAAGGAGGCGCCCAGATGGACGATCCAGAGGAGGACACGTAAGAAAGCGTGTAGCTATTGGCCACGCTATATGCCGCGTTTCCGCGGCTCTTTGGATGAGATTGGTTACGTGGTTTTGTGGGAGAGTTGTATTGGGACTCTACTTCCTATATCGCCTATAAATACCCCTGCAGAGTAACAGAGAGGGGCATCCAGCGACTGAAGTTAGGGTTTTTCTTTAGGTCTTTTTCTATTTCCAAAATTTCTTGTATTTTTGTTTTTATTTGAAGAAGATTATTTTGAAGAACGAGGAGCTTTGTAAATTGGTCAGTGACGCCCAGTAAAGGTTACTCTTTTCTTCTTTGCAATTTAATTCTGCTTTCCTGCTTAGATTAATTGTTTTATTTCCTTCTTTTATTTTCTTGCAATTCTTTTGATTCCATATAAAAACTTGAAAATAACATTAAAAAAATGAATAACTAAATTAAAATCATAGTTTACTAATCTCTCGATCAACCCTAGTTTAGTTTAAAAAAAAAGTGAATTGATTGATAGCTACTATTAGAAACCCTAGAATTAAAAATATCTTCTTGAAGATGAGTTGATTAGGTTTACTTTAATCTAAGTTACACTTTTTAATGGTTCTTCATAATTCATACTTAAAAACTTTGATAGCATAAATTTAAGTTAAACTTCTCTTATGCTATGCTTTGAAATTAGGATGAACAACTGTTTAATCATTATTAGCATACACTAGTTAGGGTTCCAATATTATTCATCTTGCTTGAATAGCAATTAATAACCTAGGGTGAAAGTTTATTATTTCAGTATGATATTCATTATTTGAGACTAATACTATGGGTTGTGGTAGATGATTAGTAAACTATATTTCTTAAAATCAATCAAATCTAATCAATCTCTCTTTTTCTTCTGTTCTAAGTGAAATACAGAGAAGATCGTTCCGAAACGCTTGCATCACATTCTTCCCTGTGGATCGACCCGTCTAGCTTTTGCTACGCGGTTAAATTGAAACGAGACTGAGACTTGCTAACTCTTAAACTATTTTTAATACAATTCTCGTTCCAATCAATTCATATGGCTTATCAAGTAAAAAGTTAGCAAGTTAGTGGTTAGTTGCCATGAGAGAAAAAGCTAAACATGTAAAGAGTTAGAGAGAAAAAAATCAATAGAGATAAGGAGAGAACCTTTCATAAATGTCACCTTCCATTACAAGAATCCTAACCTTCATCCTATACATCTCTCTCTTTTCAAATATATGATCTACAAAGGAAATGAAAAACAAAAGAAAGAAGAAAACTACACTAATATTCAAAAATGGGAGAAACCACCCCTAAAAACTCTCCTCCCCTCTGTTCTAGAAAACCTAGGGTATTTATAGTTTAAGGAGGCACTAGTAAAGCATCACGGGGCCACCGGTCGAAACTTGACACGTGCTCCCACCAGAAGGCCACGGAAACACGATTTTTGGCACGTTTTTGCTACCCTTCTAGGGCCGCGCGGGCCGCGCCAGTGGGTGCAGACTGCTGGCTTGTCCCCCTGTTGGTTCCCCCTGCTTGTTTCTGCTTTTCTGCTCCCAAATTTGACAGATTAGCTCCTCAAAATCAATGGCTATATTAGTAGGCTTTAAATCACCAAATAAATTGGATTTTTGGGCTTCTTTTTCATTCCACACTATGGATCTAGGAACATACAAGAGAGGTGTTATTAACAGAATTTAATATTGAATAAATATGAAGATGTGGTATGAAATATGCAATTTTGGAGACTAATCAATATTGAAGTTGTGGATGGAGGAGGAGTTAGTGAAGAAAGAGAGAGGAGGACTCGGAGTGGTGGTGGCGCGAGGGCTTGGTGGAGCGGGGGGAGGAGGACGCGGCTGCTGGTGCTGTCGCGGTTGAAGAAAGAAGGAAAAAATGAAAAGAGAGAGAGAGGCGTATATATATGTATGTATTGTGTGGGGGTAAAAATGACATCTGAATTCTCATCATAATAAGACCCACGTTTCAACGAAACCAGACCCGTGTCTGCCTATTTTGAGCCCAGACGCGGAGGTCAGGTCCGCATTGGTGATAAAGGCTGAGATCCGCGTTTGCAAAGGAGAGAGAAAAAGTAATGTGATTGATTGTGATTGATTAGAAGGAAATTAAATACGATAGAGAAGAAGATGATCTCCGCATTGGGCGCCAGGGGAGCTCTGTATCGGGCTGAGCCCCGCGTCGGGTCTTGGCCAGCCCTGCATTGGGGAGGAGAGAGAAAAGGTGGGGGAGAGAGAAGATATTTTGGGGGAGTTTGTGTGGTGGAGAAAAATGGGAGAAAAGAAAAGAAAAGAAAAGAAGAAAGCAAATCATCTGGGTAAAACTCCAAAATCTGAGAAAACTCCGAAAACACTAAAAAAGCCCGAAAATAAAGTTACTCGGAAAGGTCTCTAAAAATTTAAAAGAATAGAGAATATTATTTTAATATACGCGGTGAAATCAGATTTAAGAAACTCAATCCGATTTTCAAATTTAAAATCCTAAAATCAACTAGTGATACCAGACGTCACCAAATCCGGTCGAGTTTTGATAAATTCAGAAAAATCCCTAAAAAAGCGTAAAAGTAGAAAATGTGATTCTCAGAAATATATAAAAGCAGATGTTAAAAATTTAACTCTATTTGTAAATTAAAAATTCCAGAATCGACAGCGATACTGGTCGACACCGATTTTGAAGATTTGCAATTTAATCCGAAAAAATTTCTGAAAATCATGAAAAATCTAAAATATTGAAAAATGATATTTCAAAACTAAAATCAGTTAAATTTGATTACCAAAAAGATTAAATCAAGTAATACACTATAATCAGGTCCCCGGTTCGAATTAGGGCTGACTCCGAATCCACAAATCCGGATCCAATGCAAAACAATTGCATGAATAAATGTGGAAAGTAAATCAAAAAAAATATGATCAAAAATCTTACTACGTAACTAAGTACGTGTTCCAAGAATGGGGTGTTACAACATCATTCCTCTGACCAGCCTTAACCTCAGCCCCATCGTGAAAGAAACTGTCTATGCACCATCACAAAGGGCAGCCAGAGACATCTACCCACCATTAACATATGAAACCTCAATTCTACTGTGAAAATGCGACTTTTACCTTGTTTTCGTGGCAATTTTGAGTGAACTACTCACTATCTTTTTTTGCAAGGCTTCTAGCTTTGCAAAATTAGCTTTCTGCAAGCAATAATTTTCTTGTATGCCATCACCACTATACTGCTGATAAACCAACAGTAAAAAGTTTGTTGTAAATTTAACAACCAGTTTAGACTCTTGCATCTAGGGCACGTGTCTTTACGATTCATTTATATTACTATTAAAGAATGCTGGAGTAAGGTGCGTACGTATTGCATATAGAATAGGATCAACTCCTTGGCTGATTTATCCGCTTTGAGTGTATCTTGTTCTGAATATCTTGTACACTTGCACAAAATCGATTTTAAGGGCAACACCCAAATAAACAAGATAAGGTGGGGTAGTTATTACCCTTCCTTAGCCTAAAAATAATCTTCCAAGTACTCACAATCCCAAGCCTAATTTAAAACTTGATAGACGTTGGCCCCTAGAGACATCTAGACTCAATAGGAGATTGAGCGAAGGTGAAACTTGTAAGACTCATACTCTTGTGAAATCGGTGTCTAAGATTGGGGATTAAAAGGTTAAGCCTCGAAGATATCATGGGCCCGTTGCTTACGCATGGATACCTCCCACCGTATCTTACCCCTACCTGACCAATTAGCTTGTAGTCGGATTCATACAACAACCTCCCCTGGATAATCGCCCAGTTAGGAGTCGTCTAGATCCAGAAACCTTAGATTAGGCATGGAGATTGCTTTTATTTTTCTTGTTTGTTATTTTTCTTTTTTCGTTTGATTGTTGTTTGAACGTTGTTTGTAGTGTAACTTTACATGCAAGCGTGGTCAACAGATCCAACAACATCACGACTATTTAAAAAAACTTTGCAAGCACCTACACTACCCGAAGAATCACATCCAATCATGGACAACCATAATTACTTTAGGACAAATTCTACCCCATCAGGACATCACTTTCTTGATGTATTAAGTTACCAGAAGCAAATAGTAACAACTTTGAGCTTAAACCATAATTCATAAACACTCTTTCTTAATTCCACGACGTGGAATTTGAGAATGCATACTTTTTCATAAGATAATTTGAAGAAGTGTACTTGATGATGAGAATCCCCCAGTTAGGTGAAGATGCAGTTAGACTCTGATTCATCCCATTTGCACTTAAGAACTAGCAAAGAAGTGGCTTTGTAGTCTAGCGATCGGTTCAATTTCATCTTGGGAAGATTTTGTAAAAGTTTTCTTGAAAAAATTTTACCCAATCTATAGGACCGCTCTCATCCGAAAGAATATCATGCAGTTTAGACAAGAACCTAATGAACCGTTTTGGAAATACTTTGAGCGCTTTAAGAACTTACTTGCCCAGTATCCACACTATGGCGTAGAGAAATGGCGGCAGTACCAGATTCTCTACGACGGTCTTGATTACCCCACAAAAAACTCTCCTTGAAACAATGTGTCAAGGAGAATTCTTAAAGAAAGACGAGGACCGGGGATGAGATATATATGAAGTCTTAGCTGAAAAAAATAATTCAGTGGGAATCTTATTCAGATAAGTCTAAAAATTAGAATCCAACAACTTCCAAAGCCAGACTCAATGCAATAGAATCCTCTATAGCTACAGAAGATAAACTTACCCACCTGATGAGGAAACTAGAACTTTTAGAGGCAAAGGAGCAAGGCATGGTAAACCAAGTCAACCCACCCCAAATGACAAATTCAGGTTACATTTACTGCCATGCATTGAACTATATCTTTGAAGAGTGTCCAGTTTACCTAGCTCAATAAATGTTACTAGAAACATGAATACAGCCTTTTCCAGATCGAATAACAATCTGTACTCTAAGGCTTACAATCCAGGATGGAGGAATCATCTCAATTTTTCATGGAGTCAGAACAGTCATAAGCAGAATAGACCAAATCTTCACAGTCAATTTCCTGCTCATAACTATCAGTTCAATTTTCAACCCAATTTCCAACCAAATTTTCAATCAAATTTTTAGCCCAACCTTTAACCAAAATTTCAACCTCCAGCTCCATAACATTTGTTTCAAAATTCGCTTCCAAAGAAAAAAATGACTGACTTGGAGAGAGCAATAGAAAACTTGGCAAAAGCTCAAGCTTCAATGATGAACAACCATAATCAGGCCATCAATAGGTTAGAGGTTCAGATTAGTCAATTGGCTAATTCACTTAGTGAAAGACAAAAGGGAGCATTATCAAGCCAACCATTAACTAATCTAAGAACTCTTTCCTAGTCCATAAGGCCCAAGACACTCAACCAAAACAATGCAATGTTGTTCATGTCTTAAGATCAGGAAAGCAAGTGGATAACCAAGTTTCTTCACCACCACTTACCACTCAACCAAATTTCAACTCAAATGAAGCCTCCAGATCCACAAATTTCGGACTAAACACTTCAGAGAATGGAGAAAAGAAAAAGGAGAAGTTAGCTGAAGATGTACATAAGTCTGTAGTACCTTTCCTGAATAGGCTAAAAAGCAATAAATCCAATGAACAAATGGAAAATAGTGTAGAAATATTCAATCAAGTAAAAAATTAATGTTCTACTTATTGATGCCATATAACAAGTGCTTTCATATGCAAAGTTTTTAAAAGACATGTGCACTAAGAAAAGAAAAAACAATGTCCTTAAAAGGCCTTCCTAACCACAAACATCAGTGAATTGTTATACAGGCCCGTTTCTGTTAAATACAAAGACCCCGGGTGTCCAACCATTGCATGTACCATAGCACAGACGACCATCAATAGGGCATTACTTGATTTGGGAACAAGTATCAACTTGCTCCCCTTTTCATGTATCAGCAGCTCGAGTTAGGCGATCTTCGTCCAATGCGAGTAACAATTCAACTAGCTGACCGATCAGTGAAGGTCTCCAAGGGGGAAATAACTGATGTTCTCATTCGGGTTGGGGAGTTTATCTACCCCTTGGACTTCATTGTTCTAAAAACACAACCCGTTCTGAATCCAAAACACCAAACTCCGGTCATTTTAAGATGACCATTCCTTGCTACGGCAAATGCAATAATAAACTGTAGGAATTGTTTAATGCATTTAATATTTGAAAATATGACCAAAGAGATAAATGTTTTCCATCTAGGAAAATAACCTTGGGACTCTGAAGACCAAACTTTTGAAGTGAATTTGATAGAAGGCTTAACAAGTGAGCATGAGGAGGAACTGGAGTATGAACCTGAATATGAGTTTGAATTGGAGTCAGATGACTTCAATCTTAATCAAATCATAGATCTATGGTAGAATGGGCCAAAAACACAACTCTAACTCCTTTGAGTCTTGAGCCACCAGATTTACCTCCAACTGAGCAAAATTCTTCCTCTGAATTGAAAGCTCTTCCCGATCACCTCAAGTACGTGTACTTGGGGAGAAGGAAGCTTTTCTGATGACCATCGCTTCTCACTTAACTGAGAAATAAGAAAAGGATCTTCTTGTCGTGTTGAGAGACAACAAAGAAGCCATTGGATGGACAATGAATGACATCAAAGGACTTAACCCATCAATTGTTCAACACCGCATCCATTTGATTGAAGAGAACAAACCAAAACGTGATCTACAGCGCAGGCTTAACCCAATAATGTAGAAATACTCAAGTTATTAGATAATGGGATAATCTATCTCATATCTGATAATCAGTGAGTTAGCCCGGTCCATACTGTGCCCAAAAAGGCTGGCTTTACAGTGGTAGAAAATGAGAAGAAAAAATTAGTGCAAACACGTCTTCCTAAGAAAATTCGAGTTTGCTATGATTATCGCAAATTGAACTCTACCACTTGCAAAGACCACTTCCCTCTTTCATTCATTGATCAAATGTTGAAAAGACTGGCTGGGCATGCATACTATTGTTTCCTGGATGGACATTTCGGGAATAACCAAATCCCGAAGATCAAGAAAAAATCACGTTGACCTATACATTTGGGACATTTGCATATCGTAGGATGCCATTTGAATTGTTCAATGCCCCAACAACGTTTCAACGTTGCATGCTTAGCTTGTTCTCAGACATGGTTGAACATTTTCTGGAAATATTCATGAACGGTTTCTCAATTCATGGTGATTCTTTTGATCAGTGCTTGCATCATTTAGACTTATTTCTTAAATGATGCACAGAGAAAAACTTGACACTAAATTGGAAAAAGTGTCATTTTATGGTCAAAAAGGGAATCATTCTTGGGCACAAAGTTTCAAGCCAAGGAATTGAGGTTGATAAGGCAAAAGTTGAAGTGATTGCCAAACTCCCTAAGCCGAAATGCATAAAAGACATCAGATCTTTTCTGAGGCATATCGGATTCTATAGAAGATTCATCAAAAAGTTTAGCAAGATTGCTAACCATTGACGAATCTATTAGCAAAGAATGTACCCTTCTATTTTGACGAGGAATGTCTGAAAGTATGGGAGAGATTAAAAAAAATTTTGTCTCTGCACCAATCATTTCAGCACCTGATTGGACAAATCTACTTGAAATCATGTGTGATACCTTTGATTTATTGGCATTGTTTTAGGATAACGCATTGATAATAGGCAACACGCAAATTATTATGTGAGTAGAACTTTGAATGACGCACAACTCAGTTACACTATGACTGAAAAAGAGTTTTTAGCTGTAGTATTTGCGTTGGAAAAATTTAGACAATACCTACTCGGATTCAGAACAACTGTGTTCACAGATCATTTCGCGCTAAGGTACCTAACGACAAAGAAGGATGTTATAGCAAGACTAATTCGTTAGATCCTTCTTTTGCAAGAGTTTGACCTTGAAACAGAAGATAAGAAAGGCGTAAAAATTATTATGGCGGATCACCTGTCTCGTATCCCAAATGCACCTATTGAAATAACACCAATAAATGAAGATTTTCCTGACGAGCACATCTATCTATATGTCACGAGCCTTGGTATGCAGATATTGTAAACTATCTTGCTACCAGGCAATACCTTCTGATTGGTCTAGTCAGGATAGACATTATTTCTTCGCTCAGTTGTGGTTCTTCTTTTGGAAGGAACCGTATCATTCAAGTACTGCCCTGATCAAATTATAAGGCGATGTCTCCCTGAAGATGCCCTGATTAGTGCTTGCATCATTTAGACTTAGTTCTTAAATGATGCACAGAGAAAAACTTGACACTAAATTGGAAAAAGTGTCATTTTATGGTCAAAAAGGGAATCATTCTTGGGCACAAAGTTTCAAGCCAAGGAATTGAGGTTGATAAGGCAAAAGTTGAAGTGACTGCCATACTCCCTAAGCCGAAATGCATAAAGGACATCAGATCTTTTCTAAGGCATATCGGATTCTATAGAAGATTCATCAAAAAGTTTAGCAAGATTGCTAACCATTGACGAATCTATTAGCAAAGAATGTACCCTTCTATTTTGACGAGGAATGTCTGAAAGTATGGGAGAGACTAAAAAAAAACTTGTCTCTGCACCAATCATTTCAGCACCTGATTGGACAAATCTACTTGAAATCATGTGTGATACCTTTGATTTTGCTATTGGCATTGTTTTAGGATAACACATTGATAATAGGCAACACGCGAATTATTATGTGAGTAGAACTTTGAATGACGCACAACTCAGTTACACTGTGACTGAAAAAGAGTTTTTAGCCATAGTATTTGCGTTGGAAAAATTTAGACAATACCTACTCGGATTCAGAACAACTGTGTTCACAGATCATTTCGCGCTGAGGTACCTAATGATAAAGAAGGATGTTAAAGCAAGACTAATTCGTTAGATCCTTCTTTTGCAAGAGTTTAACCTAGAAATAAAAGATAAGAAAGGCGTAAAAAATGTTATGGCGGATCACCTGTCTCGTATCCCAAATGTACCTATTGAAATAACACCAATAAATGAAGATTTTCCTGACGAGCACATCCTATTTATATGTCACGAGCCTTGGTATGCAGATATTGTAAACTATCTTGCTACCAGGCAATACCTTCTAATGGTCTTGTCAGGATAGACATTATTTCTTCGCTCAGGTGCGGTCCTTCTTTTGGAAAGAACCGTATCATTCAAGTACTGCCCTGATCAAATTATAAGGCGATGTCTCCCTGAAGATGAACATAGGAGTGTGCTGGCATTTTGTCATGAGCTTGCGTGTGGTGGACACTTTGGTCCACGCAAGACTGCTGAAAACATTGTGCAGAGTGGGTGATACTGGCCCACTCTTTTCAAAGACTCCTTCAATTTTTGCAATTTGTGCAAAAATTGTCACTTAACGGGGATAATTTCGAGAAGAGACATGATGCCCTTAAACCCCATTCTAGAAGTCGAGATTTTTAATGTTTGGGGCATCGACTTCATGGGGCCATTTCCCATTTCCTTTGACAACCAGTACATTTTGGTTGCAGTTGATTATGTGTCAAAATGGGTAGAAGCGGTGCCAACTAGGACAAATGACAACAAGGTTATTATCAAATTTCTAAAAGAGAATGTCATCTCCCATTTTGGTGCCCCCGTGCGATAATAAGTGACAACAAGTCACACTTCTGCAACAGAGCTTTTGAAGCCTTAATGTGAAAGTACTCCATAACACATAAATTATCCACGACGTATCATCCTCAAACCAATGGGCAAATTGAGGTTACAAATAGACAAATTATACTCATACTGGAAAAAACTGTAGGACAAAGCTGTAAGGATTGGTCTGTAAAGCTTATAGGTGCACTATGGGCTTATTGGACTGTCACACCCCGCTTCCCAAAATACGCTGGAGCGGAGACGCGACACGAGTCGGCGACGCATATACGCAAGGAAAATCCCTCACGTATACGTGCTAAGCCTTAAATAACCTGAAACAAGCTATAAATCTAACTGTAATAAATCATGATTACTGCAATACCGCATATAAGCATCCACGCATGATATTATATGAATAAAGACTGGAATAACAACTGAACTGATATAATGAGAATCAGGAAATAATATGAAGGCTAGAAAGATAAAAATACCGGAATCGAATAGGGAGAAGATCCAGCATTCGCGAAGCATACGGTCTCAACGAAAACCTGAACAACAGAAACAAAGCGTCCAATATCTGGACGTACAAATCCAGGGTCGTCAGAAAGCGACCTGGTGAGTGTGTGTGTAAGGGGAAAAGCTCGTGCATATGAACAATATGCACAAATAATAACAAGAATAACTGCAAATATAAGAAACTAAATAACATGATAAATAACTGAACTGTAGTATAACTGATAACAACATGAATAAAGATATAAGACAACTATCAGAACTGTAAACTAATAGCTGATATCAAGATGCGTAACCTAGTATATGTCACTAGTCTAATTGGTTATTATTAACCTAACTAATGTAGTACTTAGCTGTGTCCCATACCATAGCCGTTTTCCCACATATCAAACAAAGTTATCGTTATTGTAACTGCCTGCTAATGTAGTGTATGTGTTTTGGAAGAGTACCGTGCATGCCCGGTACCACGGTCTAACACCCTTGGCGCTGAACCAGGACAAGCCACAAGGCTCTGACAACTGAAGACCACAGCCCCACACAAAAAGACAACTAGTGTGGCGCCGTAATCCGGGCATAGCCCTGACAACTGATAACTGAATAAGTAGCCAGTACTACCTTGGTTCCCCATGGTTGGAACCCACAACTCGGTACCATAATAAGTCCTTCCAAAATACACGACATGCATCATCAGGCAATTGCCTCTGTTCCCCGGGTTATGGTGTCTTTTATTAACAAGCAATCAATGAGTTATTATATAATATTAACTGATATCTCTAACAACTGCTGATGTCAATACTAGCTGATAATCTGACCACTGACAACTAAAAACTGATATCTGACAACTGTGATATCTGACAACTGTGATATCTGACAACTGAGTAGCTGACAACTAATATCTGACATCTGAAATAAGATACTAGAGATATAGCTACTAATACAATGGTGTCACAAACAAAGTATCTGATACAGATACCTGACAACTACTATAAATTCTGAACACATCATATGATCACCAACAAATAGTCTAACCAATAACTGATAAACTGATAACTGCTATCTGATAACTCTGAAATATAAGATCACTGATATTAAATAGATCGCTATCACAACAGCTCAATCTCTATTAACTAAACACGAAGCACATGGTATATCCTCGAGACCAACTAGGTAGGTCAACACATACCGAATTCATATCTAAATAGGAAACATCCTCAAAGAACTACAATTTAGAATATCTACTTCTGATACTCAACATCAAAAAAATATCATCTAATAAGTCTCAAATACTCAATCATAAATCCAACTACGTCAATCTCTTCTTAATGCAGATAAGGCTATTATAAAGAATGTAAAATCCCAGATCAACTCTAACTCAAGATCAATCTAAATCACAACTCAACTAAAACAGTCACATCTAAATACAGATCAATATTCAATGTAAATAACATAAATTCCAGTTCGACTTAAACTCCAACTAAGTCCATATACTGATCCAAGCATCAAGTAATCCGATCTCTTAGTAAAATAACATCATAACAAGTCCATCATCAATATCCGAATGAATCATCCCCTAAGTTATTTCCAATAAAAGAATAACAAGTCTGGAAAGTACTCTACATAAAATATATCATCTGTCCTCAAATACCCGAATAAATTCTTAACTGAATTATCACCAAGTAAGGAATATTAAGTCTGATAATTGTTCAGATAAATTGTAGATCGTAAACCACAATCACGAACCAATCCAACATAAGATCAACCTAGTGTACAGTCCAAGTTCCTTTACAATTAGTCCCATTCCGAAACGGTAATCATCTATTCATGAAATGATATAGCTCTAATATCTCAATGTCCAAGAACAAGATCTATATATATCTAATGCTCAACTATGTACTTAATCTATCCAATCAATAGATCGAGTCAAGTCACAGTCTAAAGGTATATCAAAAATAGGCCTAAGCCAACAACGACAAACTACCAACACATGAAATGACGCTGAAACAAGCTCATATCAACTAGGTAATTAAAGTGAACAATCATAGGTGTCTCATGAAGTGGTACAAGTAATCAAACTGGTACAATATAATAGAAAGTCACATGAAATGATAAGAGCAACATGTAAAGCATACCAACAACGATAAATACACAATAACGAACACTCACATGAAATGACGCGGCTTCAGAACCGAATCGCCGTCTGGTCTTCACTGCACGAACCGGTACTGGTTTACGGATCATCCCATGGATCGGTCTTCGAATCACCATTGTATCGGGTCCACAACGAGCACGAATTCGAATCGGGTCCGGGTCTACTGCAACTGGTCCGGATCTCACTAAACGGATCCAAAATACTATAGCACGCAACCAACACATACAAATAATTATAAATATATACTAAACACACTCCTGAGCACACCGACACATACGTGTACACCCACGTACATATACGTACACAAGCATACGCAACAATACATATATATAAACATGCCTACATATTATATACTTACATATATACTAATGCATAATTACACCATATACCTATACACATTAATTTAATGCATACATATCCAAATTAATAAATACCTATTATTAACTATAAACACCTATACATTAATTAATTCACATCCATGCATTCCTACACATCATGCATACACATGCATGCATATCACCACTCACGCACACACCAACCCACATTTAAATGAAATTCCAATTATTACGAGATTGCCCTTATACATGAAAATAACACTAATCTCGGGGCAACTTGCGGCGCACCGATGGAGGCTTCGACGGAGGCGTCCGGGGCCGCGGAGGGTGTCGTTGGATAGAGCATCTCACCATGAAGGGTGTGGGTACGTTCGCGCTCGCCTACGGTGATCCACGGCGATCCACGGAGAGCCGGAAAATGGATCGGAGTAAGGTATTTCCAGCACACAAAGAAACACATTGAATTAATATATAGATTCATATTACTCCCAAACACTTGTATGTCTATTAGCCAAACCAGCACACGCACATCATATATACCTCAATTATATGAAGAGAGAGAGAGACTCACGCTGGCTGTGGTGGTTCCCTGTTGGTTGCGGCCTGCTGGAGGAGATGGGCGCGTGCTGCCATTGCTGTTGCTGCTGCGCACACGTCTCACGTCGGAGGGGGAATCCGACCAAGGGGGAACTCGGCCTGGACTGCTGCTGCGCTGGATCTGCAAGCGCAGATCAGAGGGGGAGGAGGCCGGCTATGCTGGTCTGCTGGATCTGTGCTCGGACTGGGGGTACGGGCGCTGCTGCGCGGCCTGGCTGCTGGTGCTCCTGCCATCGGAGTGGGAGCAACAGCCGGAGGAGGAGGGGGACTCGAAGCTGCGGCATGGGGGAGATGCCCAGGAAGGAGCTCCGGCGGCCTGCTGGAGATGCTGCCATGGGAATCTGCAAGGGGGTCCGGAAGAGGGGGCTGCTCGCTGCTGGTGGAGATCGCGGCTGCCGTGGATCTGGAGAGGCCGAGCTTGGTGCGGGGCATGGTGCTCGGGTGAAGGTGCGGCAGTTTGATGAGAGGAGATAGATTAGGTTAAAAATTAGGGATAAGTTAGGATTATATAAGGGGTGATAATTTAGTTATTGAGTTTCGGGTAACGAGTTTGGGATTGGAAATATTGGATATTGGGTCTAAGATCTAATTGGTTGGTGGGCTTGCTATTGGGTATGAATAGAAAGCTATAGGGTAATGGGTTGGGTATGAAATTTGGTATTGGATATGGGTTTGGACTTGGGTAGGATCATGTGGATTGCGTGTAAAAGAGGATAACGAGTAATGAGAATAAATATTGGGAAAAGGGTCATGGACTAAGAAAGAATAGAAAAAATAATAATAATAATATTAAAAGAATATCTACCTTAATAATGCTAAATAATTGTAACAACTCTTAATTAAAAATAATAATTAATAACATGCATATTAATTAACAACAAAAATGGCAATAATAATTAATCAACATAAACAATAATATTAATATTAATTAAGTGCAACAATAATAAAAATAATAGAAATAATAATTAACAATTACTACTACCACTAATACTAGTACTAATATTAAAATAAATAAATAAATTATAATGACACCAATAATATTATTCATAAATAATAATAACCATAGTAATGACAAAATTACTAGTTAGTAATTAAAATGCTAACAAGTCATAATGGTAAATATAAAATACCAAATTACCATTTACTATCTCACAAATAATTTGCATATTTAATAATAATGATCACATGAAAAAAATAATAAATTAAGTTAATTAAAAAAATAATCTGTAAATCAAAATAAATACTTTAGAGGAAATAAAAATATAGTATTTCCAACTAGGGACCTTACATTCTACCCATCTTATAAAAATTTTGTCCTCGAAATTCAATAGGGCAGGGAATGGTAAAAAGAATCCCAAAATCAAAGGAGAAGACAAATAAACTTCACGTCACTTCTCTGTACATCATAAATCCACCACGCTTCCGCTGCGTTACTCTGATGCATGCTACCGGCTTCAGCAAGGAGTAACCAATCTCAAGAGATAAAGTCAAGGAATAGAATCGAGAAGGAGGAAGAAAAGAAAGAAGAAAATCCGGATCACTCTTAAAGGAGAGTAGGGATCAAGGATACCAAAAGATCAAAGATAAAGATTTTCAAAGGGAGGACGATCAATTCCAAATGGACTGCATATCATAATGGATAGTATATGTATATCGCAATGTAACTATAGCTTGTTTTCAAGTCACCGGTAAGAACTAGGTCTATCTTGCGAATATCAAAATCAAAAGTCACATCGCAAGTCGAAAACCTAGGCTCTGATACCAAGAAAACCCTGTCACGCCCCGCTTCCCAAAATACGCTGGAGAGGAGACGCGACACGAGTCGGCGACGCATATACGCAAGGAAAATCCCTCACGTATACGCGCTAAGCCTTAAATAACCCGAAACAAGCTATAAATCTAAATGTAATAAATCATGATTACTGCAATACCGCATATAAGCATCCACGCATGATATTATATGAATAAAGACTGGAATAACAACTAAACTGATATAATGAGAATCAGGAAATAATATGAAGGTTAGAAAGATAAAAATACCGGAATCGAATAGGGAGAAGATCCAGCTATTCGCGAAGCATACGGTCTCAACGAACACCTGAACAACAGAAACAAAGCGTCCAATATCTGCACGTGCAAATCCAGGGTCGTCAGAAAGCGACCTGGCGAGTGTGTGTGTAAAGGGAAAAGCTCGTGCATATAAACAATGTGCACAAATAATAACAAGAATAACTGCAAATATAAGAAATTAAATAACATGATAAATAACTGAACTGTAGTATAACTGATAACAACATTAATAAAGATATAAGACAACTATCAGAACTGTAAACTAATAGCTGATATCAAGATGTGTAACCTAGTATATGTCACTAGTCTGATTGGTTATTATTAACCTAACTAATGTAGTACTTAGTTGTGTCCCATACCACAGCCGTTTTCCCACATATCAAACAAAGTTATCGTTGTTGTAACTGCCTGCCAATATAGTGTATGTATTTTGGAAGAGTACCGTGCATGCCCGGTACCACGGTCTAACACCCCTGGCGCTGAACCAGGACAAGCTGCAAGGCTCTGACAACTGAAGACCACAGCCCCACACGAAAAGACAACTAGTGTGGCACCGTAATCCGGGTATAGCCCTGACAACTGATAACTGAATAGGTAGCCAGTACTACCTTGGTTCCCCATGGTTGGAACCCACAACTCGGTACCATAATAAGTCCTTCCAAAATACACGACATGCATCATCAGGCAATTACCCCTGTTCCCCAGGTTATGGTGTCTTTTATTAACAAGCAATCAATGAGTTATTATGTAATAGTAACTGATATCTCCAACAACTGCTGATGTCAATACTAGCTGATAATCTGACAACTGACAACTGAAAATTGATATCTGACAACTGTGATATCTGGCAACTGAGTAGCTGACAACTAATATCTGACATCTGAAATAAGATACTAGAGATATAGCTACTAATACAATGGTGTCACAAACAACTAGTATCTGATACAGATACCTGACAACTACTATAAATTCTGAACACATCATATGATCACCAACAAATAGTCTCACCAATAACTGATAAACTGATAACTGCTATCTGATAACTCTGAAATATAAGATCACTGATATCAAATAGATCGCTATCACAATAGCTCAATCTCTATTAACTAAACATGAAGCACATGGTATATCCTCGAGACCAACTAGGTAGGTCAACACATACCGAATTCATATCTAAATAGGAAACATCCTCAAAGAACTATAATTTAGAATATCTACTTCTGATACTCAACATCAACAAAATATCATCTAAATAAGTCTCAAATACTCAATCATAAATCCAGCTACGTCAATCTCATCTTAATACAGATCAAGCTATTATAAAGAATGTAAAATCCCAGATCAACTCTAACTCAAGATCAATCTAAATCACAACTCAATTAAAACAGTCACATCTAAATACAGATCAATATTCAATATAAATAACATAAATTCCAGTTCGACTTAAACTCCAACTAAGTCCATATACTGATCCAAACATCAAGTAATCTGATCTCTTAGTAAAATAACATCATAACAAGTCCATCATCAATATCCAATGAATCATCCCCTAAGTTATTTCCAATAAAAGAATAACACGTCTGGAAAGTACTCTACATAAAATATATCATCTGTCCTCAAATACCCGAATAAATTCTTAACTGAATTATCACCAAGTAAGGAATATTAAGTCTGATAATTGTTCAGATAAATTGTAGATCATAAACCACAATCACGAACCAATCCAACATAAGATCAACCTAGTGTACAGTCCAAGTTCTTTTACAATTAGTCCCATTCTGAAACGGTAATCATCTATTCATGAAATTGTATAACTATAATATCTCAATGTCCAAACACAAGATCTATATATATATATATATATATATATATATATATATATATATATATATATATATATATATATAAATGCTCAACTATGTACTTAATCTATCCAATCAATAGATCGAGTCAAGTCACAGTCTAAAGATATATCAAAAATAGGCCTATGCCAATAACGACAAACTACCAACACATGAAATGACGCTGAAACAAGCTCATATCAACTAGGTGATTAAAGTGAACAATCATAGGTGTCTTATGAAGTGGTACAAGTAATCAAACTGGTACAATATAATAGAAGTCACATGAAATGATAAGAGCAACATGTAAAGCATACCAACAACGGTAGATCCACAATAACGAACACTCACATGAAATGACGCAGTTTCAGAACCGAATCGCCGTCTGGTCTTCACTGCACGAACCGGTACTGGTCTACGGATCATCCCATGGATCGGTCTTCGAATCACCATTGTATCGGGTCCACAACGAGCACGAATCCGAATCGGGTCCGGGTCTACTGCAACTGGTCCGGATCTCACTAAACGGATCCAAAATACTGTATCATGCAACCAACACATACAAATAATTATAAATATATACTAAACACACTCCTGAGCACACCGACACATACGTGTACACCCACGTACATATACGTACACAAGCATACGCAACAATACATATATATAAACATGCTTACATATTATATACTTACATATATACTAATGCATAATTACACCATATACCTATACACATTAATTTAATGCATACATATCCAAATTAATAAATACCTATTATTAACTATAAACACCTATACATTAATTAATTCACATCCATGCATTCCTACACATCTTGCATACACATGCATGCCTATCACCACTCACGCACACACCAACCCACATTTAAATGAACTTCCCAATTACTACGAGATTGCCCTTATACATGAAAATAACACTAACCTCGGGGCAACTTGCAGCGCACCGATGGAGGCTTTGACGGAGGCGTCCAGGGCCGCGGAGGGTGTCGTTGGATAGAGCATCTCACCATGAAGGGCGTGGGTACGTTCGCGCTCGCCTATGGTGATCCACGGCGATCCATGGAGAGCTGGAAAATGGATCGGAGTAAGGTATTCCAGCACACAAAGAAACGCATTGAATTAATATATACATTCATATTACTCCCAAACACTTGTATGTCTATTAGCCAAACCAACACACGCACGCCATATATACCTCAATTATATGAAGAGAGAGACTCACGCTGGCTGTGGTGGTTCCCTGTTGGTTGCGGCCTGCTGGAGGAGATGAGTGTGTGCTGCCATTGCTGTTGCTGCTGCGCACACGTCTCACGTCAGAGGGGGAATCCGACCAAGGGGGAACTCGGCCTGGACTGCTGCTGCGCTGGATCTGCAAGCGCAGATCAGAGGGGGAGGAGGCCGGCTGTGCTGGTCTGCTGGATCTGTGCTCGGACTGGGGGTGTGGGTGCTGCTGCGCGGCCTGGCTGCTGGTGCTCCTGCCATCCGAGTGGGAGCAACAGCCGGAGGAGGAGGGGGCCTCGGAGCTGCGGCATGGGGGAGATGCCCAGGAAGGAGCTCCGGCGGCCTGCTGGAGATGCTGCCATGGGAATCTGCAAGGGGGTCCGGAAGAGGGGGCTGCTCGCTGCTGGTGGAGATCGCGGCTGCCGTGGATCTGGAGAGGCCGAGCTTGGTGCGGGGCATGGTGCTCGGGTGAAGGTGCGGCAGTTTGATGAGAGGAGATAGATTAGGTTAAGAATTAGGGATAAGTTAGGATTATATAAGGGGTGATAATTTGGTTATTGTGTTTCGGGTAACGGGTTTGGGATTGGATCCAAATGGGTAAATATTGGATATTGGGTCTAAGATCTAATTGGTTGATGGGCTTGCTATTGGGTATGAATAGAGAGCTATAGGGTAATGGGTTGGGTATGAAATTTGGTATTGGATATGGGTTTGGACTTGGGTAGGATCATGTGGATTGCGTGTAAAAGAGGATAACGGGTAATGAGAATAAATATTGGGAAAAGGGTCATGGACTAAGAAAGAATAGAAAAGATAATAATAATATTATTATTAAAAGAATATCTACCTTAATAATGCTAAATAGTTGTAACAACTCTTAATTAAAAATAATAAATAATAACATGCATATTAATTAACAACAAAAATGACAATAATAATTAATCAACATAAACAATAATATTAATATTAATTAACTGCAACAATAATAAAAATAATAGAAATAATAATTAACAATTACTACTACCACTAATACTAGTACTAATATTAAAATAAATAAATAAATTATAATGACACCAATAATATTATTCATAAATAATAATAACCATAGTAATGACAAAATTACTAGTTAGTAATTAAAATGCTAACAAGTCATAATGGTAAATATAAAATACCAAATTACCATTTACTATCTCACAATTAATTTGCATATTTAATAATAATGATCACATGAAAAAAATAATAAATTAAGTTAATTAAAAAAAATAATCTGTAAATAAAAATAAATACTTTAGAAGAAATAAAAATACAGTATTTCCAACTAGGGACCTTACATGGACACTGTCCTGTATGTCCGGTATCGAGTAGTATTTGGAAAACCCTGCCATCTGCGGGTTGAGCTGGAAAATCGTGCTTTATAGGCAATCAAGCAACTCAACTTTGATTTAATTAATGCAGGTGATTTATGAAAACTGTAGAATTCAGAATTAGGAGAGATACGAAATGAAGCATATGATAATGCTAGAATCACCAAAGCAGAACTAAAATTTTTCATGACCGCTCCATACACCCGAAAAATTTTATCCCAGGACAAAAAGTTCTGCTTTACAATTCTAGGCTACATCTCTTTGAGGTCTCTTCATAGTACAAATTGTATTTCCCCATGGTGCAGTAGAGATATCTGATCCAGGAGTGGTAATATTTTCAAAATCAACAGCCAGAGATTGAAACCCTTCTTGATATCACACCTTTAACAATGTTCTCACTAATCCCCAATGGAGTCGTCATCTCTTGTACGAGGAGGAATATTGAAAGTATATTGCAAATTATTTTTGAATTAATGAAAAGTTATAACAACTCAAATTCTAACTACAAGAGAGAAAAGAAACTAAAGCTTAGATCTTCTCTTTGTTTAAGGCTGGGTTCTTTGCGTAGCGGTGGAAAGTGAATCTTGTTTTTCGTTGACCTGGTGAACATCAAACTCTTTTGAAAATCTTCTCCTTGAATCACGATGGAGTAGCACAACTACTATCTAATGAAATCTCAAAGAGACTTAGGTAAAAACTTGAACTCAACAAGTTGGTATAAGAGTCTAACTCTTTATCAATATTCCTCGGCTAAAAATTCTGACCCCTCTTCAATTGCAAACTGAGCTATTTATAGGGATTTCAGGGGTAAAATTGTCCCCTAAAAATCCTCCATGATGGGCGTTAATGCCCCTCATTACGTGGGCAGTACTTGACTCAGTAATGGGGATAGTTATAACTGAGACGCAGGGCTCCTCTGTAGTTGGAACGCGGGCTTGAGCCCTGCGTTTAGCCATTGAGATGATACTGGATGCGGGCCTCGAGCCTTGCGTTTTGGCATTGCTGTGGTATTGAGACACGAACATTGAGCTCTGCTGAGACGCGGGCTTCGAGCTCCATATCTTGTTTTTACAGCGATGCTGAGACGCGAGCCTCAAGCCCTGCGTTTTGACATTGCTGTGGTATTGAGACGCAGACGTCGAGCTCTGATGAGACGCGGGCTTCGAGTCCTGCATTTTGACATTGCTGTGGAATTGAGACACAGACATCGAGCTCTGCTAAGACGCGGGCTTCGAGCCCCGCGTCTTGACTTTGCAGTGATGTTGAGACGCGGGCCTCGAACCCTGCGTTTTGGCATTGCTGTGGTATTAAGATGCGGACGTCGAGCTCTACTAAGATGCGGGCTTTGAGCCCCGCGTCTGGGCTTTGCATGAGATGCTGAGAGCGGGCTTCGAGCCCAGCGTCTTGGATTTGAAGTGATGCTGAGACATAGGTTTGAGCCTCACGTCTTAACATTGCGTCAATGATTTTTATCAGCCTTGCGTTTGAAGTATGGGCTCTGCATTCGACGACTTATCTTCAGTGGTTTTTAGATAATCTACAACCACCGAACCTAAACCTTCTGAAGCACAAGTTGTGGGCCTCGTAGACCCAGCCTATGACTGACTCAAGTCCACATCAATCATCCCTTTGCATTACAATTGAAAATTTAATAAAAGAGAAATCAAATAAAAAACCCAAAAACATATAAAAATTAGGACCCTATTGCAAAAAAAAAACTCCATTAGGACTTTTTCATGTGTATATATTCCACATTTTCCCTAAAAATTAAAACTCAAAATCCTAGTATAGGAATTTTCACCTAAACCTAGAGCTAAAAAAGGAAACTAACCTTTTTCCTCCCTCTATAAAAACCCTCTCATCCTCTCTGCTATGCCCCAACTCCTGACCTAACCTCTGATCTGAAGAGAGGAAGAGAGAGCGCCACCCCCAACCCCAACCTCCAGTCTCCCCCGCGAAAATCCTCAAAAGGCTTCTGATACACGGCCCTTCTGTCGTCTCCAGAGCGCCGCAAAATTTTCTCTCGATTGATTTTTTTGTGTATATTACAGATCTACTAGTCGATCTTTGTTGTTCCTACTTGGATTGCCCAGAGCAGTTCTTACTTTGTTTTCCCCCATGAATTCCGGGGGAGGTTTGCATTCTTTAATCTTTCATCCACAATATTTAATTTTCAGATCAATGGCACCATCTTTTATCGCTAAAAATGAGTTTTCTAGGATCTTGACTGATACGAATGGATATGGTCATGGGTTTTTTGGATAGGATTAGAGAAAGAAATTGGTATAATCTTGTGTATGATAATTGTAACGCCCCGATCCCGCAGGTACAGGGACGTTATGGCGACGTACATACACAGGGCGGCGATACCTTCATATACGTACGATAAGCCTCAGTACAGGGAATAAATACACTATTTATAATAATTCCAGCATGAAATAAGTACAAGAATACCTACAAAAAGGGTCAGTGATCATAACAGATATGAAAACAGGGATAAGATAACAGAAACAAATCACAAAGATACCTATGAATTGGAAAGGGTAACGGTCTCAACATAATCTCGGGAAATATCTGGTACTGTGATATCTCGGATCTCCAACCTGGGCACGTAAATCCCGGATCGTCAGAAAGTAACCTAAAGAGTGGTAAAATGGAGGAGGCAGTAATATATACTATAGTAGTACAGCCACGATAATATATAATACATGTTTATGTATCAGTGAGACCATATAATAGGAAAAATATCATATTTTAATACCATCACTATTTAGCATATTACCATCGGGTCATGTCTACAGTAATATCCAGTTTTATATACTAAATAATGTTGTATAGTGGAGACGTGATAGAAATGAACAGGCAGATGTGCAATATGCAACATAACCATACTAATGTGTTGTGTATATACAGCACTGATGTCTGCAAGGTATACATAAAGCAGAATATATGCAATGTAGAGTATCTATATTCATGAATAGTGTGTTACCACATGGAGTGTAATAAATATAAGAAAGTGTAACAAGGTATACATGTGACATGATTGTGGATAACATATCGAGAATAGTAACAAAGATAAAGGGACAATAATATACATGTGTCAAGCATGTCATGTGATTTATACAATAATAACAATCAATACTACCTGATATTTTAATTAATCTCCTCTAGTGTCCCATACCACTAGCAGTTCATACCGAAGCCTGCACTCCGGACGAACTGTAACCCCCTGATCCTTGATGTACGTATCATAGTAGCAGTACTCGATACGACGTATAAAATTGATTTGAACTTTCTACTAGTTAGATTGAGCCGATTTCAATTTCAGGTATCATTTTCTAATATTTTCGATTTTTCAATTTTTTGGAATTTTTCTGGATAATTTTGAAAAATCTCCGTAGTCGGTGTCGACTGATACCAGTAATTTTGAGAATCTGCTTTCACTTTGGGTCTTAGAATCATATTATCTACGTTATGATATTTTTGAGAATTTTTCTGAATTTAGCAAAAATCAGGCTAAACCGGTATCGCCTAGTATCGGCGATACGTTCTACGATTTTTAACTTGCAAATCGGACAAGATTTCTCGAATCCGATTTCACATTGTTCCTCATGATAATATTATCTATTTTACAAAAATTTTGAAAGTCGTTCGGAACTAGTTCAATTTTGACACAATTAAATATTTATTAAATAATATTACTTTAATTCATTTCCTTTTTTCTTTCTTTCTTTCTTTCTTTCTTTCTTTCTTTTCTTCTCCAATCACGTTCTTTCTTCTCCCCCAAGACAGGCAACCACCTTACCACCGCCTTCCACTGCCTTCTCTCTCTTATCCCTCTTAAAATCTCTACCTCTCTCTCTCATTCCCACTCTTCCCTCTCAAACTCTCTCTCTTTCTTTCTTTCTCTCTCTAACTCTCTCTCTCTATTTCTCCCTCTCTCTCTCTCCTCCCACTGTTCCAGGCCAGGGGTGGCCCTACCAACGCCTGCAGCCACGCCCGCAGCCACGCGGCCGGTGGCCGAGTGCCACCGCTGCGCCCCCAGCTGGGCGCCACCCCTTCCTCTCTTCTTCTTTTCCTTCTCTTCTTCTTCTTCTTCTTATTTTTCTTTTTCTTATTCTCCTTCTTTTCCTGCTCTCCTTCTCATTCTTCCTTTTCTTTTTCTTCTTCTTCTCTCTCTTTCCCCCCAACGCTCTCTTCCCCTCTCTTTCCCGCCGCCAGCGGGGCAACCCCTATCCCCTTTCTCTTTCATTCTCTCTCTCTCTCTCAATGCTGGGACTCTTGTGCATATGGAGGCTATTTCTTGCACTGAGGCTTAGTGTACGTACGTGAGGGTATTTTCACTCTTTGTATGTACGTCGCCATAGCGTCCCTGTACCTTCGAGATCGGGACATTACAGAGTGGTATCAGAGCCTAGGTTCACACCTGATGTGGGTAACGATCTGTGTCAATGCTCGGGCTCTTATCAACAGTACAATCAGATTCATATTAGAACTCATCTATATCTGAATTTAGAGAATCCAACAACGAGTACAAGAATAACATGTTTCCTTAACTCTGTTCTGTTCCTTACAGTTGTCAACCAGAATATCTGATTTCCTTCTCGCTTTCTCTTCATCCTATTGCTTCCAATCTGTTAGCGTTAGTCCGCTACTCTAATTCTCCACCCCGAGTTCATTATAGCTATTAGAGTGCGCAATGGAAGCGTTGTAGGACAGTAACATTTAGGCTTTGGGGCTGTAAATATTGTTCTCACACCTGAATTGAAATTTCGAGGATGAAATTTTTTGTAAGGGGGAGAAAGGTAACCCCTGATCGTTGATGTACGTATCTCAGTAGTAGTACTCGATAATGCGTACAAAATTGATTTGAACTTTCTGTTAATCAGATTGAGTCGATTTCAGTTTCAAGTATCATTTTATAATATTTTAGATTTTTTAAAATTTTCTGAAATTTTTCTGGATTATTTTGAAAAATCTCCATAGTCGCTGTCGACCAATACCGGTAATCGGCTCTACGATTTTTATTTCACAAAAAGAGTAGAATTTTGAGAATCTGCTTTCACCTTGTGTCTTAGAATCATATTATCTATGTTATGATATTTTTAGAGATTTTTCTGTATTTATCAAAAATCGGGCTAAACCGGTATCACCCAATATCGGCGATACGTTCTACGGTTTTTAACTTACAAACCAGACAAGATTTCTCGAATCTGATTTCACATTGTTCCTCATGATAATATTATCTATTTTACAGAATTTTTGAGAGTCGTTCGGAACTAGTTCAATTTTGACCCAATTAAATATTTATTAAATAATATTACTTTAATTCATTTCCTTTTCTTTCTTTCTTTCTTTCTTTTTTTTTTCTCCTCCAATCAAGTTCTTTCTTCTTGATAGGTAGTAAAAAGTGCATATTTATCATCACATTTACTATCACATTTTCATATTTATTCATTTAATCATGCACTATTACTAATATTTTATTATTTATTGTGTGCAGGCCTTGAGAAATAAAAATAAAGGAATAAAGCCTTAAAAGAAGCCCAAAAGCCCATGTTTAAAGCCCAATGCAAAAGTTGCAATTATCAAATGTCAAAGTTGCAATTACTAAGGGCAGTAGTTGCAAATACTAAAAGAAGAGGGAAGGATAGACTTCTATTCAACCCTAAATACTTGCAGGATGAGGATAAAAGCCAAAGAAGAGAGTGCAAAGATAACAAATTCGTTGATAAAAGATTTGGATTTAGGGTAACTTGCTTCCCAAGTGATCCCGAAATCTCAAAATAAAGAGTCAGGATACAATTTCCAGAAGGATAAACACAGCGAACTACAGAGCAAAAATCTAGGGTTTTTAGGCTAACTTGTAATTTAGGTTAGGTTTTATTTTCGTTTTCTTTTGTAATTTTTGTAACTGAGAGGAGAGGATGCTTTCATGGAGGAAGGAGTTCATACTTGTACTGAGGTGACATGGGTGTAAGTCTTACTTTTCCTCTATTGTTAATTAAATCTGCTCAAAGTTTGTCTTTATTTCTATTTTTGTTTTTGTTCTTTTATTCTTGTTCTCTATTCTTTTTCTACTTTAATTCTCTCTCTGATGTCTTGCAAACCATGAGATCCGATCGCTTCGAAACTGCCTAGCCGAAGAAGTGCCCTTGATGGCCTATGGAGATGAACAAGCCTTCTCTTTAGTTTGTCTTTTCTTTTCGTAGTATAGATCGCAAAGGTGGAAGATCCTATACGCCATACTTGAATGCCTTTCAAGACAAGGTAAGTCGTTGCAACAGAGCAAAGGTAAGCAGGGCAGAAGAGGTAGGTATGTGTTTTTAGTTTATAGTTTTCTTTCTTTTATTTTTTGTAGATTAAATCACCAACACTTCAATTCTTTCTTTCCCAACTCATTGTAAATTCCGCTTCCTTTCTAACTTAACTTTAATTATTATTTTCTTATTTTCCTTTTAATAACTAAAAGAAGAAATTTTTAAAGAACTTGCTAAACAAGCTTCCATCGCTAGTCCCTCCCTGAGGATCACGACCCGCATAGCCATTGCTACAGCGGATTAGAATTGAGCACCTTGCACATCTTTATTTCTAAATCTAATATTCTATATTTTGTGTGCAGGTAAAATCTCAATCACTTCTCCCCCGAGCCAGGCCACCACCTTACCACTGCCTTCCACTGCCTTCTCTCTCTTTCCCCCTAAAATCTCTACCTCTCTCTCATTCTCACTCTTCCCTCTCAAACTCTCTCTCTCTCTTTCTTTCTTTCTCTCTCTAACTCTCTCTATTTCTCCCTCTCTCTCCCTCCCACTGTTCCAGGACAGGGGTGGCCCTTACCCACGCCTGCGGCCACGCCCGCGGCCACGCGGCCGGTGGCGGTGGCCGGCGCGCCACCGCCGCGTCCCCAGCTGGGCGCCACCCCCTTCCTCTCTTCATATTTTCCTTCTCTTCTTCTTCTTCTTCTTATTTTTCTTTTTCTTCTTCTCCTTCTTTTCCTGTTCTTCTTCACCTTCTTCCTTTTCTTTTTCTTCTTCTTCTTCTTCTCTCTCTTTCCCCCCAGCGCTCTCTTTCTCTCTCTCTTTCCCGCCGCCGGCGGGGCTGAGCTTTCGCCAGGCCCTGCCCCCCCTTTCTCTCTCATTCTTTCTTTCTCTTTCTCTCTCTCTCTAATTGGGTAAAGCCCAATAACCCTCAAACCTGACCCGATAACCCATAAACCCATTACCTATATTAACTTAAGTTATGGGTTTGGGTTATCTTACCAAACCCGACCCGTTATCTTACCAAACCCACATCCAAAACCCCATAAAGGTAATATTATAGATAACCCCCTGCTAATTTTTATTATTTGCACTTGAGATACCTATATTACATATTTAACCCATTTCTATTACTTTTAGTGTTAGGGCGATATCTGGAGCATCCGGTGTCCGATCTGGACGATTCTGGAACCGTTGCGATCGTGAGAAAGAGAGCTACCTTCCCATGGCCAGTTTGTGAGTGTTTTATTTTATAAATTCTATTTTATTGTGTTAAATGAAATTGGTTAATTACTTTATTTAATAAATCTTGATGATAAATAGTGTTTAATAAAATGTAGTCATGATAAATAGTGTTTAATTAAATGTAGCTTGGAGCAATCACTGTAATTAGAATATACATGATTATTCCTTAAACATAAGCGACAATATAATCATAATTTATTTTAGTATTATAAATAGATGAAATGTCTAAATATCGAGATTCATAAGTTACTAATTTTCATAAATACATTAGCCAATAAATTGATAATTAAAAATAGATAATTATATATAATAATAATTGTATGATATGATAAATAAGATAGCTGACACTCGATTATGTGGTATAGCCACCGTTACCAACCCACTGACAATGCTGAGACACTATTCTTAAATTTCTGGGACACTGATATTGCACGCGAATATATGTTTTACTGAATACTGTTATTATATATCCTTGTGGATATATCACACATAGCATGTATCGCACCGATATTATTATTTTAATCACATCTCAACATTACACAGATACTGTTACATGTGACACCAGTTATGTCTTCTTCGTGTTCCACTGATACACGGATACACCACTTCACTGGATACCATTATCATCGTTACTTGGATGCTCTGTACATAGTTATATCATGTTCGTATATTATTGTTGCATGGATTCACTGGTATACATGCATGTATTGTTTCTATATTCTTGTCATATGGGATCACCATTCATATTACATGTATTATTGTTCCATGTTATTCCTGTATTCCTGTTACATAATTATTTCCCGTTACTAGATACGTGAGCTATTGATATGCGATGTGTGGAACTAAGTGCCACATGGATCCATGCCACGAGGGTGAACCTCTAGAATCCTGCATCTATTGTTTCCCATTTCCCGTTGTTTTGTTCTATGCTATCAATAGAGTTCAGGTCTTGTTATCATGTTACATGTACCATGCCCTGTACTTATTCTTACTACACTGTGTACGTTAAATATAATAAATATGACTTAGGGATGGGGAAGACTCGACAGTTCGTTAGATCTTATCGGGTGGATGTACTGGATCCATATTTATCCCACTGTAGGGGATGGTAGTGCTGCCTACCGATTGTATATGGCTCCATGAGCTCCCGTTTCTTGTTTTGTTCTCCCCTCTTAGCAGAGGGCCCTAGTCTCAACAGCCAGGGGTCCGTTTAAGGCCGTGATCCCGGGTATGCACGGGATACACCTACCCAATAAGAGCTCCTTGATTATTGGATTTCCAACTAACATAATAAAATGGTATAAATAATAGTGACATCGGGAACGCTTGTTATTTGGTCACTCTCTCGTTAAGATCATGGCACCCGTAGGCCATGTTTGGATGGGTTCGTCCAGAGTGCGGGCGCCGGTATGAACTGCCTGTGGTATAGGACATTGGAGGAGATTGATTAAAATATCAGGCGATACTGATTGCTATTATTGTATAAATCACCTGACATGCTCGACACATGTATATTATTGTCCCTTTCTATTTGTTACTATTCCTGATATGTTATCCACAATCATGTCACCTATATACCTTGTTACACTTCTTGATATTTGTTACACTCCATGTGGTAACACACTATTTATGTATATGTATACTCTGCATTGCATATCTTCTACTTTATGTATACATTGCAGACTTCATTACTGTATATGCATAACACCGTAGTATGGTTATGTTGCATACTGCACATCTTCATGTTCATTTCCATCACGTGATCACTATACAACAGTATTTATTATATAAAATTGGATACTACTTTAGACAAGATCCTATGATAACATGCTAGGTAGTGATGGTATTAAAATATGACATTTTTATATTTGATTAAATGCCTACTATATGGTATCACTTATACATATGTATTATAGATTATTATCATGCATGTACTACTATAGTACATATTACTGCTTCCTTCATTTTACCACTCACTAGGTCGATTTCTGACGACCCTGGGTTTACATGCCTAGGTTGGTGATCTGAGATATCACAGTATCAGATATTTCACTGGATACACATAGGACTCGTCATTGATATCATTCATAGGTATCTTTATTATTTAGTCTTTAGTTCCTTGTTTTTCCATATTTCTATATCTATCAGGATCACTAACTCCTTTCTGCAGGTATTCTTGTACTTATTTAATGCTAGGACTCTTGTGCATATGGAGGCTATTTCTTGTACTGAGGCTTAGCGTACGTATGTGAGGGTATTTTCACTCTGCGTATGTACGTCGCCATAGCGTCCCCGTACCTTCGGGATCGGGGTGTTACACGAACCCATCCAAACATGGCCTACGGGTACCATGATCCGAACGAGAGAGTGACCAAATAATAAGCGTTCCCGGCATCACTATTATTTATACCATTTTATTATGTTAATTGGAAACTCAATGGTCAAGGAACTCTTATCGGGTAGGTGTATCCCGTGCATACTCAGGATCACGGCCTTAAATATATCCTTGACTGCTGAGACCAGGGGCCTCCACTAAAAGGGAAGCAAGAAATGGGAAACAAGAGCTCATGGAGCTATATACAATTGGTAGCCAGCACTACCATCCTTTACAGTGGGACTAACAATGTGGATCCAGTACATCCACCGATAAGATCTAATCAACTGTCAAGTCTTCCCCATACCCAAGGTATATTTATTATCTGTAACTACACAGTACATGGTACATGTAACACGATAACATGACATGAGCTCTGTTGTTAACATGAAACAAGATAACGGGAAATGTGAAACAATAGATGTAGGATTCTAGAGGTGGGCCTCGTGGCTTGAATCCACGTGGCACTTAATTCTACACATTGCATATCAACAACACTCATGTCTAATAAAGGGAATATCAAGTAACGGGATTGTATTCATGTCCAGTAATATATATCAATATCAGTAACAAGAAACAGTCATGTAACGAGAATACAGGAATAGCCATGAACAATAATTCATGCAATATATACAGTGATCTATGCAACAGGAATACAGAGACAATCAATGTATGTATGCCAGTGAATCTATGTAACAGTGGTATAAACATGAAATAATAGCGTAAATCGTATCCGTGTAATGGTATTCAGTGTAATAGCGTATCCGTGTATCAGTGATTTAGGAACATGCAATAATAGTGTTGTGTGTATCAGTATCTATGTAACAGTGATACTTGTACATGGAATAACAGTATCTAGTGTAACAGGTATTTACATAAAATACAATGTCCCATGTACTAGAATATTCGGGAAACGAATACAGGTACATGTAGTAACGATGTCCAGTGTGAGTTAAGTAACAGTGATCATACTATATGATCGAGTACTAGATATCCCTATTTGTAATAAATAATGATTACAATATTAGTAATATGATCAAGATCACAACATTATTACCTATATTTATCTATTTTAATTATCAATTTATTAGCTAATTTACTTAGTAAAATTATTAGCTTATGAATCAGGTATTTAGACAAGTCGTCTATATGTTATAATAAATCAAGAAACAAAATAAATGATAATTGATTATGTTTAGAATAATCCTGAATATTCTATGTACAATGATGTTCTGAAAATGACAATTTATTAAGTAACATTTACAGTGATTAACTGATAACACGACTTATTTAATAAAATAATCAACCAATTTAATTCAACATGATAACTATAATTTATTACATAAAAACACTCACAAATTGGCCATGAGAAGGTAGCTCTCTTTCTCACGATCGCAACGGTTCCAGGATCTTCCAAATCGGATTCTGAAGGCTCCAGTTATCACTCGAACAATAAAAATAATAATAATAGGTTAAATGTGTAATAATAGGTCAAAATGCAATAGTATAAATCAGGGGTTTTTATGAACTTTTACCTTCTATGGTTTTGGATGCGGGTTTCGTTCCCAAGCGGGTAGGGTTTAAATCCACAACCAATACCAATTAATATAAGTGACGGGTATTGGGTTATAGGGCTAACAGGTTTGAGTTTGGATTA
Organism: Agave tequilana; assembly: GCA_038442645.1. NCBI lineage: Eukaryota > Viridiplantae > Streptophyta > Magnoliopsida > Asparagales > Asparagaceae > Agave > Agave tequilana. Next base: position 68,996 of record JAVJIF010000950.1, read on the forward strand.
GAGTTATTGGGTTTACACCCAAGAGAGAGAGAGAATGAGATAGAAGGAGCGAGAGGGGGACAGGGCAGCAGACCGCTGCCCTGGCGCAATCGTACAGCCACGCGGCTGTGGCGGCGGCCGTCGACGGAGCCAGGCCACCACCGGTGGTCTGGGTCCCGCGCACAGGGAGGAGAAGTGAGAGCGTGTGGGAGAGAGAGAATGAGAGAGAGAAAGAGAGATTATTTATAGAAGAAGAAGAAGAAGAAGAAGAAGAAGAAGAAGAAGAAGAAGAATAAGAGGGGGGAGATGGCAGGTCGGCTGCTCGAGCGGAGGCAGCCGACAACCTGGCCTGGCCGCAGGCGGTGGATCAGGCCCCTCTCGGGATACAGAGGGTGGAGAGAGAGAGAGAGAGAGAGAGAGAAAGATAAGAAGAGAGGGGGAGAGAGAGAAGGGGTTTATTGTAGATAGAATAGAAAAAGAAAGAGAAAGTTTGAGGGGGGATTTAAAGGGGGAGAGAGGAATGGCAGTGGATGAGAGGCGGTGAAAAATGGGTAAGTCGGTGGGGAGACTTAAGGGAGAAGAAAGAAGAAAAGAAAATATGAAAAAGGATAATATTATTTATTTAATATTATTTTATTCGGGAAAATTTGACTAGCTCCGAACTTGTCCCAAAAATTCTATAAAACATAGAATATTATGAGATATAATATGAAAACGGTTTGAAGAGATTCAGTCTAGTTTGTAAATTAAAATCCTGGAATGTTTTACCGGTATTGGGCGATACCGGTTTGGCCGGATTTTGGAATAATTCAGAAAAATCCCCAAAATACGCTAACATAGATAATATGATTTTAGGACACGAGGTGAAAGCAGATTCTAAAAATTTAACTCCGTTTTTTTAAAAATAGTAAAACCAATTATCGGTATCAGTCGACACCGACTTCGGAGATTTTCCAAAATAATCCAGAAAAATTTCAGAAAATTTTGAAAAATCTAAAATATTATAAAATAATATCTATAACTGAAATTGGCTCAATTTGATGACCAAGAAGGTTAAATCAACTTTGAACGTCGTATCGAGCACTAATACTATGATACGTACATCAAGGATTGGGGTTACATTTCTCCCTAGCTTACAAAAAATTTCGTCCTCGAAATTTCAATTTAGGTGGGAGAACAATATGTACAGTCCTTGAGCCTGAATGTTATGGGCCTATGATGCTTCCACTGCGCACTCTTATATCGATAGAGACGGCGAGGCGGAGAATTGGTATCGTGAGTCAAAGATAGAGAACTGGAATTCATAGGATGAAGAGAAAGCAAGAAGAAAATCAGAGTATTCTGATTGATAACTGAAATGAGGGAATTGAAAAGCATCGATGAATGAATTTCAATGAAATGGCATTCTTGTACTCATAGCTGGAATCCCTAAATTCAGATACAGATGAGTTCTAATCTGAATCTGATTGTACTGTTGGTAAGAGTCCGAGCAATGACCCAGGTGGTTACCCACACCAGGGGTGAACCTAGGCTCTAATACCACTCTGTAATGCCCCAATCCCGCAGGTACGGGGATGTTATGGCGACGTACATATGCAGGGCGGAGATACCTTCACGTACGTACGTTAAGCCTCAGTACAGGGAAAATATACACTATTTACAATAATTCCAGCATGAAATAAGTACAAGAATACCTGCAAAAGGGGTTAGTGATCATAACAGATATGAAAAGGGATAAAATAACAGAAACAAATCACAAAGATACCTATGAATTGGAAAGGGTGACGGTCTCAACATAATCTCAGGAAATATCTGGTACAACGATATCTCGGATCTCCAACCTGGGCATGCAAACCTAGGGTCATCAGAAAGCGACCTAGTGAGTGATAAAATGAAGGAGGCAGTAATATATATTGTAGTAATACAGCCACGATAATAATATATAATACATGTTTATGTATAAGTGATACCATATAATAGGAAAAACATCATATTTTACTAACATCACTACCTATCATGTTATCATCGGGTCATGTCTACAGTAGTATCCAGTTTTATATAACAAATAATGTTGTATAGTGGTGACGTGATAGAAATGAACAGGAAGATGTACAATATGCAACATAACCATACTACTGTGTTGTGTATATACAACACTGATGTCTGTAAGGTATACATAAAGTAGAATATATGCAATGTAGAGTATCTGTGTCCATGAATAGTGTGTTACCACATGGAGTGTAACAAATATAAGAAAGTGTGACAAGGTATACAGGTGATATGATTGTGGATAACATATCAGGAATAGTAACAAAGGTAAACGGATAATAACATACATATGTCGAGCATGTCATGTGATTTATACAATAATAACAGTCAATACCGCTTGGTATTTTAATCAATCTCCTCCAGTGTCCCATACCACTAGCAGTTCATACCGGAGCCCGCACTCCGGACGAACCCATCCAAACATGGCCTACGAGTATCATGATCCAAACGAGAGAGTGACCAAATAACAAGCGTTCCCGACGTCACTATTGTTTATACTGTTTTATTATATTAATCGGAAACCTAATGGTCAAGGAGCTCTTATCGGGTAGGTGTATTCCGTGCATACCTGGGATCACGGCCTTAAACAGACCCCTGGCTGCTGAGACCAGGGCCGTCCGCTAAGAGGAGAGCAGGAAACGGGAAACAGGAGCTCATGGAGCTATATACAATTGGTAGCCCTCATGGAGCTATATACAATTGGTAGCCAACACTACCATCCCTTGCAGTGGGACTAACAATGTGGATTCAGTACATCCACCCGATAAGATCTAATCAACCATCAAGTCTCCCCCATATCTAAGGTATATTTATTATCTTTAACTACACAGTATATCAGAAATAAGTACAGTATATGGTACATGTAACACGATAACATGACATGAGCTCGGTTGTTAACATGAAACAAGATAACGGGAAGCGGAAAATAATAGATGTAGGATTCTAGAGGTGGCCCCGTGGCTTGGATCCACGTGGCATTTAGTTTCACACATCGCATATCAACAACACTCATGTCCATTAACGGGAATATCAAGTAACGGGATTGCATTCAATATCCAGTAATATATATCAATATCAGTAACGAGAAACAGTCATGTAACGAGAATACAGGAATAGCCATGAGCATTAATTCATGTAATATATACAGTGATCTATGCAACAAGAATACAGAGACAATCAATGCAAGTATACCGGTGAATCTATGTAATAGAGATATAAACATAAAATAATAGCATAAAACGTATCCGTGTAACAATATCCAGTGTAATAGCGCATCCGTGTATCAGTGATTCAGGAATGTTAACACTCGAAAAAGACAGAACTCCCGCATTCATCTTCAGCCGGTCTGAACAACGTCTAACTTATTAATATCTACAAAAGTTAAGTCGAAGACAAGTTGATGACCAGAGACAAGGCAACAACATGGGCATTACTAATCCAGTCAAGCAGATAGTAATCCAAAGTTGCCTTTGAAGAAACCCAAGCAGGCCTAAGACACTATACTTAGGCTGGTATAATCCCAAGATAAGCTTCATAGCTCCACATGGAACTAACAGCTTCGCCTGAGCTTGGTTGGTAGCCTCTCTTTGAGGCTAACTATTAGCTTCGCCTGAAGCTTTCCATTTAGCCCCGCCAAGGGCTGATTTAGGAGCTTCGCACTAGAAGCCTTATACCCTAGCTGAGTCATAACTCTACTATGAGCTGAGTCTCAGCTTCGCATAAGGCTCTGAAGGTAACTTTGCCTGAAACTATGAGCTAAGTCTTAGCTTCGCATGGGTTAGCTTCGCATAATCTAGCTTCGCCTATGCTAGTTCCGCAGGATCCAGCTTCACATGATCTAGCTCCGCAATGGGCTCTCCCAGGTCATCAAATTGACCGTTTCAAAATCCCATGAGAGATTAATGGGTGAACCACACTAATTTAGTGAGATTAATGTCATTTTAAGTGGGCGGTTACACCCGCCCACTTCGTCCCACATTAAATGAAGACAATTCAGCCATAACGGCAGAAGGACGTTCGCACAAGCCCTCTAGCTTCGCTAGAAGCTCACAAATAGCTTCGTGGCAAGGTCATTTGCGAGTCTCGCACGAAGCTGATGGCTGATTCAACCTCGCTGAATTAGAGGGGACGGTTACACCCCACATTGGCTATAAATAGGCCCCTTGCTAATTAGGGGGGAGGAGACACGGAGACATGAAAAAAAAGAAAAAGAAGGGAGGACGCACGAATAGAGAGGAAAGATTGACTCAAAAGAGCAGAATTCCTAGTAAAAGGGCTCTACTGATCTTCTGTTCTCCGATTCCCCGAACCAAGCGAGAAGGGAGTCGTATTAGGAGGCAGTTCGATCACCTGATCGATTGCATCGTTAAAGGGATAAAGTGATCGCGCGCTGATCAGATTCCTACCGGCACATTTCCCCAAAATCTCAGAGCAGATCTACTTTTAATTTCAATCTCTATTAATTGTAATTTCGCTCCTCGAACTTCTTTGTAAGTTTTCCCACGAAAACCAAAACTTTCAATGGAAAACAAGGAACATGCAATAATAGTGTCGTGTTTATCAGTATCTGTGTAACAGTGATACTTGTACATGTAATAACAGTATCTAGTGTAACAGGTATTTACATAATATACATTGTCCCATGTACTAGATTATTCGGGTAACGAATACGGGTACATGTAGTAGCGGTGTCCACTGTGAGTTAAGTAACGGTGATCATACTATATAATCGAGTACTAGATATCCCTATTTGTAAAAATAACGATTACAATATTATTAATATGATCAAGATCACAACATTATTACCTATATTCATCTATTTTAATTATCAACTTATTAGCTAACTAACTTAGTAAAATTATTAACTTATGAATCAGGTATTTAGACAAGTCATCTATATGTTATAATAAATCAAGAAATAAAATAAATGATTATTATGTTATTGATTATGTTTAGAATAATCCTGAATATTCTATGTACAATGATGTTCTGATAATGACAATTTATTAAGTAATATTTATAGTGATTAACTGATAAACACGACTTATTTAATAAAACAATCAACCAATTTAATTCAACATGATAACTATAATTTATAACATCAAAACACTCACAAATTGGCCATGAGAAGGTAGCTCTCTTTCTCACGATAGCAACTATTCCAGGATCGTCCAAATCGAATTCTGGAGGCTCCAATTATCACCCGAACACTAAAAATAATAGAAATAGGTTTAATGTTTAATAAATAGGTTAAAATGCAATAGTATAAAGTATCAGGGTTTTTATGAACTTTTACCTTATATGGTTTTGGATGCGGGTTTCGTTCCCAAACGGGTAGGGTTTAGATCCACAAACTACACCCATTAATATATGTGATGCGTTATTGGGTTATAGAGCTAACGGATTTGGGTTTGGATTAGAGTTATTGGGTTTATACCCAATAGAGAGAGAATGAGAGAGAAGGAGCAAGAGGGGGACAGGGCAGCAGACCACTACCCTGGCGCGATCGCGCGGGCTTGGTGGCGGCCGTCGACGGAGCCAGGTCGCCACCGGCGGTCTGGGTCCCGTGCACAGGGAGAAGTAAGAGAGTGTGGGAGAGAGAGAAAGAGAGATTATTTACAGAAGAAGAAGAAGAAGAGGGGGAGAGGTCAGGTCGGTCGCTCGAACAGAGGCAGCCGATAGCCTGGCCTGGCTGTAGGTGGCGGGTCGGGGGCCCCCTTGGGATATAGAGGGTGGAGAGAGATAGAGAGAAAGAAAAAGATAAGAAAGGGGAGAGAGAGAATGGGTTATTGTAGATAGAATAAAAAGAGAGAGAAAGTTTGAGGGGGGATTTAAAGGGGGGAGAGCAATGGCGGTGGATGATAGGCGGTGAAAAATGGGTAAGTCGGTGGGGAGACTTGAGGGAGAAGAAAGAAGAAAAGGAAATATGAAAGAGGATAATATTATTTACTTAATATTATTTTATTTGCGAAAATTTGACTAGCTCCGAACAGGTCCCAAAAATTTTGTAAAATATAGAATATTATTCTGAGACATAATATGAAAACAGTTTGAAGAAATTCAATCTAGTTTATAAATTAAAAATCCTAAAAGGTTCTACCAGTATTGGGCGATATCAGTTTTGTGGAATAATTCAGAAAAATTCTTGAAAATATCCTAACATAGATAATATGATTTTAGGACACAAGGTGAAAGCAGATTCTAAAAATTCAACTCTGTTTGTTTAAAAATAGTAAAACCAATTATCGGTATCGGTCGACACAAACTTCGGGATTTTCCAAAATCCAGAAAAATTCCAAAAAATTTTGAAAAATCTAAAATATTAGAAAATAATATTTGAAACTGAAACCGGCTCAATTTTATGACCATGAAGGTCAAATCAACTTTGTACGTTGTATCGAGCATTTATATTGTAATACGTACCTCAAGGATTGGGGGTTACAATAATTCTAAGTTTGATGCATATTATTGTCCTGTGCTTGTCAAGAAATACTACACATGAATTGACACTGCCACTATTGATCTTGACTATCACCAATTTACTATGCACTTTGGCACTGGGGACATCATAGTTACAGTTGACATGATTGAGCACTACACACAAGTCCCCAGTATACCACAACACAATGAGCCCCTACCCCTTATTGAGTACATGACAACAATGGGTGCTCGATCTGTGGAGCAGGACCGTGGGCTCAAGGCTAGCACAACTTTTCACAATGTCCATTGCGTTGGATGATGGGTCTAACGCAATATATTAGGCCTTGACCACACTACATCTTTCAATAGGCCTGTGCTGTAAATTATCCACGGCCTAATGACTCACAGTCTGCCTAAACACGGTATTATCTTACTCTAGAGTCTGATTCCAACTCCCAGCGTACTAGGGGTGCAATGTACTCCCATCCTGTATTAGTCACCCGTCTATATAGAAACTTTCTACCATATACAATATTTTCTGCATATAACTGAATCTTTGTGGCCCCTGAGAGAATTACAAGTACATATAATAGTTGCCTCCATGTGAATTGGACACCCATTGTCTAACCAGAGGATATCCCAGCTGAGTCCTCTTCTGAGGAACAGTTAGAGGAGGACGAGCCTGAGTTCTGGCATCAGCCACCACCAACTGATTCACATGCCTTTATGTCTTCCATTTGGAAAGGCATGAAGAAGATATTCAAGGGACAAACTCGGCTCTGACGACAGATGGAGGAGCAGTCCACGCTTTTAGAGCGCATTGAGAAGGGACTACAACATTCACAATCGACTGGTTCGAGCACTTCGGCGGTCTGAGCCGTCGACGAGGGTGACATCTTTTCACTTCCCTTATATTTCATGCATTCATATCATATTGTATGCATTAAGGGCAATGCATGAGATGGATATGGGGAGGGTACTAACATAGGATTTTTTCTATTTATTTTAGGATATTTTCTAGATTTTCTTTTCTTTTTTATTTTCTAGAATTTTCTTTTTATTATTTTCTCTTTCTTTTATATTTTATTTAGATTTTTCTTGATTTTATTTTAAAAAAACTTAAAAAAATTTGATCCATTTTTAAGAAAATTAAATTGATCTTAGGAATTAGGAAAATTTTAAACTAGGATTTCTAAATTTTAGTTAAAAATAAGAGGAATTGTAAGATTTTTAGGTTAAGGAAGAAAGATTTGAAAGATAATTGGATCTTGAATTTTTTCTTAGAATTATATATACATATATATTGAGGGATAAAAACAAAGACTTAAATACTCTTATTAAATATATATATAATAAAATATATATATTTGTATATAAATGAATAAAATAAAATATTTGACCACTAATTAAGTTGGTTAATTGTGCCTTAGGAAGTACAATTAATCACGCCTAACAGTGGTCAAAAATAAATACTTTAGCTTCGTGGCCTTGTTCACTTGAGTGCTTGGACTCGGGGATGAATTCTCATCTAGTGCCCTAAGACCGTCTGGTCTGGAGTCATTGGTTCAAAATTTTGTTACATGAGTGGACAATGAAACTAAAGGAATAAAGAAAAAAAGTATATGAACACACACACGCGCGCGCGCGCGCGCGTATATATATAAAAATGAAGGTATCATAAGTCCAAGTTAAAATCCCCATACATATAAGTGTATACGTTCTAGGTTTAATAAAAGATCAAATAATCAATCTAATCTCGATCCCTTAACCCTAATTGATAACAATCTCTTGCATAGAGACTTGAATTAAGAATGAATAGTTAAAGGTTAACCTAAAACCATAGATCACTTAATTTTTATAAGAATGGATCATAAACTTTTCTCTTTTTCAAAAAGAAAATTCAAAACACTGACATTTATTTTTCTTTTTTGGATTTTGTGAGTGTAATCCGCTGAAAACCCTTAGGAGACAACACTCCTCTTATAGGGAAAACCTAGAGGTTTAACGGCTTATTGCATACGCTCAGTGCAATCGCGTCACCTGCGAAAGTGGTGAAATAACATCTTTAGTTTAGGTTTTTTTTTATTTTCTTATTTTACTCGGGGACGAGCAAAAACTAGGTATGGAGGTGTGATTAGTATTCATTTTTGCATTATTTACATCACATTTTCCCATTTATTTGTTAATAAAATGCTGGTTTCTGATGAATTTTCTCTTAATTTTTAGGTCCAGATTTTAATGGAGAAGAGGCCCAAAATCCTAAATTTATTGGGATTTAATGAAGATCATTTGCAGCCCAATCCATGAAGCCCAGTTCTGTAACGAATCAGAGTCGGAGAGAATAAGAAGTTTCTAAAGAACACTGGACAGATTCAGCTGTCAGAGTAGACGCTCACGTAACGGCCGAGATTCTGTGAAATTCGCGCCTGAGCTAGGATGTTAAAGCCACGTTTTCGACATATCTTTGGCCGTTGATGCATCGCATTCTTTTACGGCTACAATTGATTGGACCTAGTATTTTGAGGCTATAAATACCCCTCTGGTTCTGCGAGAGAGGGAATTATAGAATTAGAGAGAATTTTAGTAGTTTCTTTTGGATTTTCTTTAGAACTTGTGTGTGTAATTTTCTTTTCTCTTTATTAGTCCTGAAAATAGAGAGAGTGAGAGTTATGTAATTGACCTGTGACAATCAATACAAGCTCCTTCTTCTTCCTCATCTAATTTTCTTGTCATTTTTACCAGCTTTCTTCTTTCTTTGCAAATAGTGTAATGATATTTACTATCTTGCATTTCAATTCCATGTTTAGCTATCTTCTCCATTGGCATGACTAACTAACTACTAACCCACTAACCTCTAACTATTTGATTGATAACCCACATGAATTAATATGCCTCACAATGTGCCTTGTGCAAGTAAGAGTTATGGATGGCTAACGATTAAGGGTTCTAAATCTAACACACTAACATGCAAGCTAATTCTCATGTTTCATGCTTAACTACATGTTATAGATGATCTCTTGATGTGCTAACCTTTCTCTGTTTGGTGAAGTTAGAGAATACCTATTCATCCTTGCGGATGATAGTTCACTCCATGCTCGCCTTAAAATGGATCTTAATAGGGTGACCTTCAAGTTTTTGCTGTGTAGAGCAAAGTGATAGGGGAAGAACTTTCATTCGTTATCCACATGACAAGTTTTTATAGCACAAGAGTGGTGAAGGCCAAGGATCCATTGTGAGGCTCTACCATCAAGAAAGATAGTGGTTAGTGGGTCCATTAGTAGGACGTTAACCATGCATTTTTACCATCTCAAAAGAAAATTTTACTTTTTCCTCTTTTAAACTTTGCAATCTAAGTTCTTTTCTTCGAAGCCTCTTTTCAAAACTTGTTCTCTTTTTTAATTTTTCTTTAAGAATCACTCTTTTCATTTTTAAAGTTTTGTCCAAAATCATTTTCTTTTATTTTCTTTCACAACTTGTATTCTACTTCTTTGTATCAACTTCATTAGCATTTCGTTTTCACTTTACATTTTCACAAACCAACCTTTTGCTTTTTTTCACCTACCATCAACACAATTCTTCTCTTTTACTTTTTTATTCTTTTTGAAATAAAGAAGAAACTTCAAGTAAAACAAGAAAACCGAACACAAAGCTTTCATCGCTCCCCTCGTGGACACGACTCGTTTAGTTTCTTAGCTATAATGGTAGTCTTGAGGGAACAATAGCATCTTTTTAAGAACATAATTCACTTTCAATCTCAACCGTTTAGTGCACTATTTCCATCTAAAGCAGCCCTACTCGAGAATCATAGTGCAAACACCTATCTCTGAGTTCCAAAAGCTCATCCATAATTAGACAACTGTCTTCGGAAAGCACATCCCCAACTGAGCAGCTGCCTACTCAACTCGTAGCTGAAGGCTCCCTTCACCCAGAAACCTATGCTTGTGTGTGTTCCGAGAAGGAGATTCCCACTTGAGAACAACAACACCAAGCCTCTGAGCTCTCATCGGCTTCCCCCTCCTAGTCGGGTAGCCATTCAAACAGTTCGACTCCGCGATTGATGTCCTCACTTTACTCGAAGGTCAGCGCCTTGTTGATCACAAGGCCATTAGCCCTAGTTTTGATGATAACAAAATATGTAGTTATGTTTTTAACAATTTTGTTTAACAAAATTTCAGGTTAATTATTTGTTGCATTTTGGCTCCATCACAAGGCTCACACATTTGGAAGCCAAGATGATGTAGATCCCAGAGCCTAAGCACATAGAAGAGCTCAAGGATCAAGTATACTAGAGAAGACTATATCAAGATTTGTAATTTTACTTTTTGTATTTTAGATAGGATTTACAGTCAGTTGTTAAAACCAAGATGATATAGGATGATAGCTTTTGGGATTGACACACACACATATTTCATACTTCCATGTGTTTGTAAAAAGAGTTCATAACTTATTTCTTTATCGTTTTCAAAATCAAGATTCAGAAAAACGAGTCTCGAAAAAACTGGGTTTTCGATTTAGAAAAGTATTTTTACAAAATATAGTTCTAATTTTTTTATGTTGATCCATGATCACACACTGGTTATACAAGTCCCTAGAACTCTATTTTGTGTTTTATTTTGTCGAAAAAATTAGTTTCAAAAAGATTTCAATATCTTGCCTTTGGCCCTTTGTCGGTCGACCAACCGGTCGACCATAAGTAGAGAAAAATTGCTCTGTCGGTCGACCGACGGGTGACCGACATGCACCAAAGTGCATTTGTGCACTTCGGTCGACCGGGCGGTCGACCGACTGCAAGAGCTTTACTCTCAGTTGGGTCCAGTTGATCGCCTGATCGACCGACAGAGAATTTAGCTCTCTGCTTGGGAACAACAGAAGACCGACCGGTCGACCGCTATCCCCATCGGTCAAAAATTTGATCATTGGTAGTCGACCGACCGACAGAAGATTTTCTTCTGTATTTTTTCTAACGGCTATATACTGTTTTGTCTTCTTCTTGGTTTTTTTCCTTACGACTCTTTTAAGTTTTCTACTCATGTTTTCATCCTCTATAGATAGTGAGACTATAAAAAAACCCTCTAAAAAGATTTTTAACATTTAGATCAAGTTTTTACAAGTTTACATCAAGATTTAGCTTTTCCTTAAAAGATTTCCTTTTGAACCAAAATTTCATATTCTAGATTTTTAGCTTGAGCCTTCCCTCTACATCTTTACAAGTTATTTTCACTACATAATCTCAAAGCGTTTCAGCTCCTCATCTTGGTTATAGGATTGTGCTTGTGAGTCATTTGTGATCAGGTGAAGATCACCAATTTTCTTCTATTGAGAAGTTGTAGAGGTTGCGGCCTCAAGTGAGCTAGTGAGCTCCGTGTTGGTGTTGCGGCACCGCGAGAGAGGACTTGTGAGTCCATTGAGTTCTAGTAAGAACTTCTAACGGTTGAAGATCTAGTGAGATCGATCATAGTGAAAATCCTTCATATTATTGAAGGTGGGGATGTGAAGCAATGACTCAAACCTCAGAACATATCATCGTGTTTGCAATTGCTAACTCTCTCTCTCTCTTCTTCAATCTACTCACTCTTTACTTACTTGCACACTTATATTTGCAAGTATTTCTTGAGTTCTAATTGGTATTTGCTAGGTTGCTAGCAAGTAATTTTTAATTCCGCATTATTTACCATTAAGTATAGCCATCACCTACTCACTCCCCCTCTTAGTGATTTACACGCATAATGGTTCAGTTCATCTTCGCGACTGAAATCTCCACTTCACTCGAAGGTCTGCACCTAATGGCCTGGTCCATCTCCGCGACCAAAGTTCTCACTTCACTCGAAGATCAAGTATCTGTATGTGATCGGGGGAAACCGCGCACAAAAAGTGTATGTTTTGAAGTGAAGATTTAAAGTGTGTGTGCTTTGGCTTCCTCGATACTTCCGTCATAGCATAGAGGCTAAAACGGTCGAATCCACAAGGATGGGAGGCGATAGAAGCTTTACCGGTTGATTCACGTGTATGTTAAAAGTTCTTCAAAGTTTTAAAGAATGAAAAGAAAAGAAAACAAAGAATGGAAAAAGAGAAGTACGGTGAAACACAAAGAAGTGGAAAATATGGAAAAGAATGATTTTTGTACTTTTGTATATTTCTAAAACAAGTGAAAGAGAAAGAAAACTCACGGCTACTAACTACTAATGACTCCACCAACACGCTAACCTCTTAGTGATAGTTGCCTCACATGTATCATTGGCCATCACTAGTCCTTAGTTCAAGAGCGATTCAAAGCATGACCCATATGTAACTCATCACAACCCAACTCAACAAACAAGTGCAAGCTACACTTAAATCATCAAAACCCAATAAGAGCAAGCATGACATAAAGTAATGTTAGCTTGTTAGATAGTTAGGAAGTTAGAGTGTTAGATCCATCATCATGAGCCATCAATGGCTCTTGCAAGAGCAAGGCCAAATTGAGGCTATTAGATTCATGTGGATTATCAAATAAGAAGTTAGACTAGTTGGTGGTTAGTAGTTAGTTGCCATGAGAGAAAAGACTAGCTAAACATATAAAAGAAGTTAGATAGAAAATAAAGAGAGGTAAAGAGAGCACCTTTCATAGCTTGTCACCTTTTATTACAAGTACTCTTGCATTCTACTCATGTATCACTCTTTCTCCTAATACAAGATCTAAAACAAAATGAAAAATACAATGGGGAAGAAGAAGAACTAACCTAACCTAAACTAAACTACAACATGGAAATGAAAACTACCCTAAAACTCTTTATATCCTTGCTCTGAAACCCCAGGGGGGTATTTATAGCCACCAAGGAAGAGGGGGGCCAGGGGAGAGGCCCTGGCCCAAAACGCAGCCAGGGCCGCGCGCCTGACGCTTCGAGCTGCGCGCGGTCCCGTCTGTCCCCTGTCAGGCCCTGTGCCCGGTTTTTGTTTGCAGCCCCTGGTTTTGAAAGAATCAGCTCTCTAGGTCAATGGCTATCTTTAATAGACTTTTAATCACAAATTAAATGGTGATTTAGGGTCTTCTTCTTCATTGCACAACATGGACCTAGAATCAAGCAAGTAAAGCTTTATTAGCAGAATTTAATATGAAATCAATGTGAAGATGTGATAAAAATTATGCAAAATTAGAGACTGATCACACCCCCACACTTATCTTTTGCTCGTCCCGAGCAAAACAAAAAACTAATAAATTATTACACCACTTTCGCAGGTGACGCGATTGCACTGTGCATGTGCAACAAGCCGTTAAACCTCTAAGTTTCCCCTAGAGGAGGAGTTTTGTCTCCTGAGGGTTTTCAGCGGATTACATCCACAAAATCCATAAAGAAAGAAATCAAATGTTAGTATTTTTTAAAACGCATTTTGAAATAGAGAAAAGTGTTGAAGTATTTTTGTGAAAATATAAGTTATCCAAGGTCAGAGGTTAACCAGAAATTGTTCTTTCTTAAACTAAGTCAAAACGCAAAAAATCTTGTTATAAATTGAATGTAAGAATTTAAAATTGAATTGACTCTTTGATCTTTCATAAAACTCTTAGAAAAATATGCACTTTGTGAACAGTGAAGGTTTTTGGGATATCGACTCTAACTTTCATGTCATTTATTTATATTATTTTATATATATATATTTTTTCTTTTTCTTCCCTTAGTTTTCTTATGCTTTCTTATTTACCCGGGTAGTGAGCCTTTAGCTGGTGACTCCCAAACCAGATGGTCTTAGGGCACCAGATGAGAAAACATCCTCGGACTTAAGGACTCAAGTAAACAAGGCCACAAAACTAAAGGGGATTATTTATTTTTTTGTCCACCGTTTTAGGTGTGAATAATCATGCTTCCTGAGGCATAACTACCCAACTTCAATAGGTGATTTTTATTTATCATTTTTTTTGAATATATATTTTTTATGGCATTTTCAGTCTTTGTTTCAATCCCAAAAATTGTGTAAGTGTGGAGTGCATAAATCTAAGGCAAAAAATTCAAGATCAAATTATCTTTTCAATTTTACTTTCTTATCCTAAAATTTAAACAAGATCTATTATTTTGACTCGATTTAAAATTTCATAATTTTACGTTTTCCTAATTCCTAAGATAATCTTAATTTTCTTAAAAATCGATCAAAACTATTTCTCTTAATTCAAAAAGTTTTGTGAAAAGAAAAGTTTTTATATAAAAATTTTTTTGTTTAATTAAAAAGAAGTGTAAAAGAAAGAAAATATAAAACTAACTACGTTAGTAAACCCTCCTCCACACTTATCTCATGCATGGTCCTCAATGCATCATGAATGTGTAAATACATGAAATAATAGAGAGGGAAGGAAGATTACCTCAAGGGGGTGGCTCCGGTGGTGGTCTGATTGGGCCAAGCGTTGCGACCTATCAAGATATCGTGGATCATCCAGAAATCCACCAAGGACCTCTCTAATATGACCCCAGAAAAGAATGATGGATTGAATGGTCTTATTGAAAAATTTATCCCCATCTAATTTTCAATTTTCAAAAATAATTACTGAGTCATTTTTGTCAACATTCTTGTCCAACAATGAAGTGTGATTTTTGAAAATGATGGATTTGGACTCAAAGGGATCAGGAATAAAAACCGATATCGACTCGGAAAGTTGACTCAGATCAAGTCGAGAGTCAACAATGAGAGTCGAAATTGGTTCAAAAACAGGGTCCAAACCAAAGAATTGATGTTCACACACTGTCCCCATTAATGAAGTGTGATCATAAGAGATTGGTGACTCCATTTCACGGTGTACTGGTAGAGGATTCAATGTTGACTCCGGAATAGAGAAAAAATCTGGTAAAGATATCGGGATCATTATTAAATCAAAAAGTGCAATAGAATTACCAACTTGAGGTTCAGGATCACTTTCAAGTTCAATTTCGAGAAAAGGACAACTTGCTAAAATGTCAAGGTGGTTCTCAAAATTTTGGGCAAGTTCAAAAGGATGTAAGGAAATTGAATTTTAATTTTCGTCCACAGAAGGAATGTGAATGGGTGAAATGATTGATTCAAGTTCAGGAAGTATGGGAATCAAAACTGGCTCAAGAACGTTACTTAGTTTAGGTAACACTACAGGAGTCGACAGTGATTCAATGAACGGACTCGAATCGCTAACTTGAAGCTCAGGTTCACATTCATCTTCAAGTTCAATTTCAGGAAATGGATAACTTGTCAAAGTATCAGGAATTGGGTATTGGTCAAGTTCAGGTTGGTATGATGAAATTGAAGCTGAATTTTCAAAATGGCAAGATTCTTGAGCATTTGATGGACATGGGAAGTCAATCGTATTTTGCATTATGCGCTCAGTCTCTTGCACGAATTCCATAGTTTTTTCCCACAATGATTTTCCTTTGAGTTGTTCTGGGAAAGAACTAAATGAATTTTGGAAATTTTGTGGACATGATGAGGCCATATTGTTTTCAAATTATTTTTGGGCCTCTATCGCTTCTTCCAAAGTCCTTTCCAATGATGATTTTTCTTCAATTAGTGGTTCAGGAAAAGGAGTATATGAATCAAAATTGGGGAATGAATATTGTGGAAATTGTGGACAAGATGGTTGAGAATTTGACTCGGGGGAGGTGAATCCCCATTGACTCTGTGAAGAGTTGAAATTATTTTGAAAATCTTGGTTATAGGATTGGAGATATGGGTCATATTGAGTCGGATAATCCCAACTCGGCATATATGGCTGGTTCATGTTGTACATAGCCAGGTTGGAGTTATCCGAGTCAAATAAGGTCGGAGTGAAATATGGATTCATATTTTGATTGAAAGAATTATTGTTGTTAAAATCCATTTCACAATATACGAAAAAGAAAACAAACAAACAAACAAACAAACAAACAAAATGAAAAAGAAAACAAGCCTATGCTAGGGTTCACTTAGACCTAGACGACTCCTAACTGGTTAGACTGCCCACGGGGGGTATATTGTCGGAAGCTGACCACGAGTTAATCGGCCAAGTAGGGGCAAGATCAGTAGGAGGTATCCATGCCGGAGCAACGGGCCTAATTATGCCAAACCACTGTTCTTCGAGGTTTCGCCTCTCAATCCCCAACCTTAGACACCGATTTGACAAGAGTCAACTTCTAACAATTTCTCCCTTAGGTCAATCTCCTAAATGAGTCCGAGATGTCCCTAGGGGCCAACGTCTAGCAATTTTTATTAGGCTTGGATTGTGTGAGTGGGGAGGTGATTTTTGGGCTAAGGGAGGGTAATGACTTCCCCACCTTATGTTGTTTTGTGGTTTTACCCTTAAGTTAAATTTGTGCAAGTGTGCAATATAGATAAGATGAACACAAAAAAGCGAGTAAATCACTGAAGTGTTTGTCCTAACTATTGCAATGCAATATGTACACCTCCTATCAATATCACAACAACACAAGAATAAAATACAGTATATTGGAATGAAAATTGACACGTGCCTAAATGTAAATGTCTAAACCGTTTTAAAGCATCCAATTTCTGTATTTTAATTCTTACAATTATTTACAGTGCAATTATTTACAGTGCACAGGTGATATTTAACAAAAATTATCAGCAGAATATAAAAATGTACAAGAAGTTACCCAACCACACTAGAGCAAGTATGGACCTCTGCAATGCTAAAAAAAATTTTAACCTGAACATCAAAAACAAAGAAGAAAGGTTAACAAAAATGTGAAATCAAACTGTACTCATCCCCGGCAACGGCTCCAAAATTTGATCGAGGGAAAACCGCGCACAAAAAGTGTATGTTTTGAAGTGAAGATTTAAAGTGTGTGTGCTTTGGCTTCCTCGATACTTCCGTTATAGCATAGAGGCTAAAACGAGTCGAATCCACAAGGATGAGAGGCGATAGAAGCTTTACCGGTTGATTCACGTGTATGTTAAAAGTTCTTCAAAGTTTTAAAGAATGAAAAGAAAAGAAAAAAAAGAATGGAAAAAGAGAAGTACGGTGAAACACAAAGAAGTGGGAAACATGGAAAAGAATGATTTTTGTAGTTTTGTGTATTTCTAAAACAAGTGAAAGAGAAAAAATCTCACGGCTACTAACTACTAATGACTCCACCAACACGCTAACCTCTTAGTGATAGTTGCCTCACATGTATCATTGGCCATCACTAGTCCTTAGTTCAAGAGCGATTCAAAGCATGACCCATATGTAACTCATCACAACCCAACTCAACAAAGTGCAAGCTACACTTAAATCATCAAAACCCAATAAGAGAAAGCATGAAATAAATTAATGTTATCTTGTTAGAGAGTTAGGAAGTTAGAGTGTTAGATCCATCATCAAGAGCCATCAATGGCTCTTGCAAGAGCAAGGCCAAATCGAGACTATTAGATTCATATGGATTATCAAATAAGAAGTTAGACTAGTTGGTGGTTAGTAGTTAGTTGCCATGAGAGAAAAAACTAGCTAAATATGTAAAAGAAGTTAGATAGAAAACAAAGAGAGCTAAAAAGAGCACCTTTCATAGCTTGTCACCTTCTATTACAAGTACTCTTGCATTCCACTCATGTATCACTCTTTCTCCTAATACAAGATCTAAAACAAAATGGAAAATACAATGGGGAAGATGAAGAACTAACCTAACATAAACTAAACTATAACATGAAAATGAAAACTACCCTAAAACTCTGTAAATCCTTTCTCTGAAACCCCGGGGGGGTATTTATAGCCACCAGGGAAGAGGGGGGCCAGGGGACAGGCCCTGGCCCAAAACGCGGCCAGGACCGCGGCCATACTGGGGCCGCACGCGCGACGCTTCGAGTCGCGCGCGGTCCCGTCTGTCCCCTGTCAGGCCCTGTGCCCGATTTTTGGTTTGCAGCCTCTGGTTTTGAAAGAATCAGCTCTCTAGGTCAATGGCTATCTTTAATAGGCTTTTAATCACCAATTAAATGGTGATTTAGGGTCTTCTTCTTCATTGCACACCATGGACTTAGAATCAAGCAAGCAAAGCTTTATTAGCATAATTTAATATGAAATCAATGTAAAGATGTGATACAAATTAAGTAGAGACTAATCAGTATGCTCAGAGATGGATAGACCTTCCAGAGATGGTATTGCAGGTACATCACATTCTTGCCACCTGAAAGTCAGGCCTCTAAAGAGGTATCATCATTCCATAATACAAATCAGACAAGATATAAATAACTTGTTCATTTCCATTACGTAATAACATGCAATTACATTTCAGTAAATTTCATTATATCATTATATCTGACAAGTGGAATACATGAAATTTTTTACATCCCTGTGTTTACTTTTTGAAAAAAAATATTGGAGATTAGGAACTTGTCATGTCACCATTTACAGACCCCAATACAAAAAACAAAGACTTGTTCATCGGAAAAGATCTTTCGAGGGTGGTCTTCCTCTCATCAATGCCATGGCCCTGAGCAGATGACCATAAGCCTTGACAACAGCTCACGTACCTCCTAGGCAATTAGACCAGCACCGCTTTCTGCATCGATCCCCAAGAAGCCCTCTAGGAGCAGGCAGCAATATCCGACCAGCGAATTCTGACAAATATACCAGAAGGAGAAGACAGCCTTCTTCACTTTAGTATTCTAAGGAAGAGGATCAGACTTTGGGGTGAGAGATACCTCACCGACACACCCAATCAAAGTGCTCTAGTTCTTCCATCCTCATACGCCCTATATGGAGGGAGGATCAGATTCTTTAGAACAATCATCACCCCTTAAAAAATGAGGGACTCAGAACCAGATCACCAGCTCCAATCGAAATGTGCCACCAAGCAATCGCCCTCGGAGGCGAAGCCCTATCAAGAAGAGTAAATGTAATATCTCTAATTAGTAATATTGTATTTTTATTTTTCTAAGTATTTATTTTATTTTACTGGTTATTTTATTGTTTGTCAACTTAATTTTTAGTTGTTATTATTATTATTAAATATACAAATTATTTTTAAGATGGTAAATGGTATTTTGGCTTTATATATTATTACCATTATTTCTTCTCAATAATTTTAGTTACTTATTATTATTATTTCTATTATTATTCTTATTATTAACTGATATTATTAGTGGTAGTCATTACTATTATTATTCTTCCATTATGATTATTATTTATTGTTGTTACTATTAGTGTTATTATTATTAATATTGTTGGTGTTTATTAATTATTATTAGTGTTACTATTATTTTATTTATTTATTTTAATATTAGTATAAATATTAGTGGTAGTTGTTAATTATCATTTCTATTATTATTGTTACTGCTAATTATTATGATTATGATTGTTAATATTATTGTTAATTACTATTATTATTAATTGTTATTCATAATAGCGATTGTTTCGTTATAATTATAAATTATTATTATTGCTATTGATATGGTTATTTTAACTATTACTGTTGTTGTTATTATTTCTCTTATTGTCATTATCATTGATAATTATTACTATAATTATTGTTAACTATTATTGTTATTAATATTACTATTAGTATTAGTATTATTCTATTTATTTTGATATTAGTGTTTATATTAATAGTAGTATTATACTTCATTTTTCTTAATCTAATTTCTCTTATCTTTTCTTCCTTTTCCTTGTATTTTACCGTTGAGCCTAATCCCATTAGCCCATGATCCATAACTATTGCATACCCATGACCCGTTAACCTTTTACCCATTACCTAATAATTAAATATCTCTACCCTATATATATATATATATATATAGAGAGAGAGAGAGAGAGAGAGAGAGAGAGAGAGAAATGGGAATCAACTGATACAGGAGGCAACTCCGTTCTATGTCGCACTTAAAAATCATATCTTTTAAAATTTTTTTCATGATCCGACCGCACATTATCATCTTCATATTCTAAGATGCACACATATAAAAAATCAAATGATTTAGAGTTCGTTTACACATTGATCAAATCGTTCCATTTTATTCTACTGTTAAAAAACCGTTAACATTTGAACCCAAAGAAAATGAAGTAAACAAACTGCAAATCAGATGATTTTTTATATGTATATATCTTAGAATATGAAGATGATAATGTGCGGTTGGATCTTAAAAATTCAATCGAAAACTTGAGTTTTCAGTGCGACATAGGACGGAGTTGCCTCCTGTGTCAGCTGATTCCCATATCTCTCATATATATATATATATATATATATATATATATATATATATATATATATATATATATATATATATACACACACACACACACACACACACACATATATATATGTATGTATGTATATGTATATGTACGTATATACATGTATATGTACATATATATGTATATATGTATATACGTACATATATATATATATATATATATGTATACACACACACACACACATATAGGTATATATTATTTCCTAATCTTCATCTAATCCCAAACCCAAAACCTAATCTTATCTCCTCCTTCTTTCCCCTTGGCCATTGTGGGTTCTCCCTTCCGCTGCTCGCGTGAGGCCACCTCCATCTCCATATCATTCCGCTGAACTCTTGCGCCACCACATGCCTCCTTTGGGCCTGGAGACCTCCATGGCCGAGCACCCCCCATGGGGCGGCTGCTCGACCAACCCCAGCTTGTCGGAGACCGCCGTGAGCCGTCGACCACAGCCCTTACCACGTAGCCTTCTTGGTCGGATCTCACCTCGGCTTGCTTCTCCATTCCGCTGCCCCCTTGTCAGAGTCAAGTCCCCTACCTCTTTGGCCTGCAGGCCCACCACAATGCTGCCCACCCTCAGATCTGCTGCAACCCCCTCCCAGTTGCACCATTGGTCATGACTAAGCCATGGCAGCCCGATATCTCCACCCTTGGTACCTCGTCAAAGCACTCCCCCAACCGCAGCACACCTGCCTGCGCCTAATTATCAGAAGTTGAGAACCAAAATCAATTGGATTACCCCACTCTTTATGGTTCCTGATCAAACTATATTTTCAACGTCCAGTAGGTCCACATTGTCCAAGTGCTAATGTGACTGGATCAACTACCAACTCCATTGAACCAGAAGAGAATTGGCTTGACTGAAGTTAATGACAACCATGTCACTTTTTCATCTCTCGTGAGTCACCGTTAATCGTCGTTGGCGAGCACGAACGAACTCGCATCCTTCCCGGCGAGATCCTCTAACCGTCGACATCCTTCGGGGCCTCCGCCCCCTCCGCCGGAGCCTCCATCAGCGCGTCGCAAGTCACCCCATTGTGTAAGTCCCTTCACCCTCCATTTCTCTCTATATTTCATTAACTTGTGGGAGATTTTATACACGCGCGCACGCGCCCACACACACACACACTTAGGTATTAATGTAAATGGGTGTGTTTATTAAATTATGTGTGTTGTGAATTAATTTGGGTGAAAATAATGTGTGTTGTGAAATTGGATGCATGGGTGTGTGTTACGTGCGTGAGTTTGCATGGATGCGTGTGTTATGTGCATGCATGCAAGTGTGTGTGCGTGAGTTGTGAAATCACCTAGAGGGGGGGTGAATAGGTGATATAGCTAATCTATGAACTAAATGCGGAATATGAAAACTTAATGCAATTCACACTCAAGTGTTATCAACAAGTGATGCACACAACCAAGCCACAAAGTAAAGAGAGATAGAGAGAGTCAATGGATCAAGCGCAAACACAGAGATATGTTCCGAGGTTCGAGCACCCAGCTCTACATCCCCGCCTTCGACACACGAAGGATTTCCAATCCACTAGCTTGGCCACAAAGGACTCCCACAAAGGGAACCTCCACCGAGGATTTGGGGCAATCACAATTACAAGGAGTACCCAACTCCTCCCTTACAAACCACAACCTCCTCTTGAGGCAAACTTCAAACCAACAACAACCTCCTCCTTCAGGCAAGCTCAACCCAATACAAAGATCACCTCACAACCTTGAGGGATACAGCCCAATAGGAAATCTTCCTCAACACAATGAGGGAAAGGCACAAAGCCAAGATAAATAGGGTTTACAACTTAGTGGTTTCAAACAACAACACAAAACAATCTCTTTTTCCCACACAAAATCCTATAGAGAAGATAGTAGATTTTAGCTCAAGTGTGGAGAAAACCAAGGGATTTGAAACCAGCAACTCAAAGAAAATCTTTGGGAAATAAATGAAACCAAGATAGAGAAGTTCAATTCAAAAGCTTTTCCCAAAACCCTTTTCTTTAATTTTTCAAACCCTAATGAAAACACCAAAAAGATTGTTCAATTTGAATCAAAAACCTATTTTGATTGCAGCAAAAACACCTGAGAGAATGAAAATTTTAGCCCAAAAATTCTTAGAGAAAAACTCTTGCAAATGGGGTATTTATAGGCTAATCTAGAAAATAGCCGTTGGCAGCAGAACTGCCAGAAATACCCTGGCGGTCGACCGCCCGATCGACCGCACAACGGTCATTTTTTGACCGTTGGCAGCTACCGGTCGACCGCCCGGTCGACCGAAACAAACAGAGAGCAACTCTGTTAACAGTCGGTCGACCGCTCGGTCGACCGGCCCAAAACTGCTAGACGTGCACAGTTCTGTGCACGTCGGTCGACCGGTCCGGTCGACCGACTTCATGCCTAGTCGACTTGTCAGTTGACTAGTCGACTTGTCAGTTGACTAGTCGACTTGGTTGAAGCCTGGAACAAAAAAACTGGGATAAAAATATATTATAATAAATCCCACAAAATCTCTAAAATTTCACAAAAATAGTTTTGTCATTTTACATTGAAATACAAACTTGTGTTAAAAATCTCAAGACAAATTTTAAACATATTTGACTATTTTTGTGTCATAGAAATTTTGCCAAAAACCAAAACTGATATTTTCCAAAACTTGAATTCTTGAATAGAAAATACACTTTGTCCAAAACTCATCCAAATAGAAAAAGTATGAAACACATGAATATCATATTGGAATATTAAGTTTAAGTATCATGATTAAATATCATGTTTATCATGATTAAATATCATGTTTTTGTATTTGATTCCAAAATATGTTTTGTTAGAATTACCAAAACATAAAACTCATGAAGTAGACTATCAAACTAAGTTTGTTTAAGCAATAGAAGCATGCATGTATATAGAACAAATCATATATACACTAAACCATGTAAACTTGTTTTGATATAAAATCTATTCATGAAAACAAGATCGGTTAAACCTAAAACCGAAAACCAATGTCAAAACATAAAACGTGTGTGTTGTGAACTTGAGCATATCATACTAATCTAATCTTTATAATTAGGATCTAAACACAAACTAAACTAGGGATACCTAAGTCTTCTTGTAGAGCGCCGTCTCCAAGTTGACTCGGTCCAAACCGTAATTCACCAAGCTTGACTCCAATGAGTGCTAGATGTCATCTTTGATGCTTAGGCTCTTGAATCACCTTGTGAAAGCTTCCAAACCATCTTGTTGAAGCTATCACCAACTAATATCTTGGCTAATGATCTGAAACTAAAACATCACAAGATTATTAGTACACATAACTACATGAGTTAATCATCATCAAAACTAGAGTCGAAGGCCTTTGGGCCAACAAGTTGGTGTGTGTATATATGTATATATATTAAGTGTTTGCATGTGTGTGTGTGTGTGCATAAGTGTATGTATGCATATAGTCGTATATATGTTTGTATGTAGGTGTACCCGTATATGTATGCATGTGTGGCGTGTGTGTATGGGTGCGTGTGTGAGTGTGTTATGTGCGTGGGTTGATTCCCCTTCCTTTCTTTGTGTTTCGTTGTGTGTTACAGTGATTCAGACTCGTTCGTGCGATCCGAACTCGGTAACAGGAGATTAGGAGTTGTGCCCGTTATTGACCCGATAGCCAGGCGATTCGAAAATCGATCCATAGGATGATCCATAAGTCAGTACCGATTCGTGCAGTGAAGACCAGACGACAATTCATTCCAAAACCGCATCATTACATGTGAGTGTTTGTTCTTATGTCATTTCTTATTTACTGTTGTCGGTATCCGTTTACATGTTACTCTTATCATTTCATGTGATCGTCTGATTTATTTTACCAGTTTGATTACTTGTATTACTTCATGAAATATCAATGAGCTTTCACCATAATTATGTAGTTGATATGAGTATTATTCGCGTCATTTCATATGTTGCTATTTGCCACTTATGATTTTGGACTAGTGTAGTATACCTTACACTTGGACTCGATCTTGTAATTGTCCAAGTTATGATTAGTGACTCTATATCTCCATTGTTCTCTATCTGATGTTAGTTAATAGCTATTCAGTTGCTAGTTATCAGTTGTTAGTTATTAGATGTTCAGTTATCAATTGTTGCCGACATCATTAGCTGTTGGAGACATCCGGTCACTAAATCACATTTAATTAAACTTATATCTTTGCTTGCTAATAAAAGACACCATAACCCGGGAAAAAAAGGTAATTGACTGATAATGCATGCGTATTTTGGAAGGACTTTTTATGGTACCGAGTTGTGGGTCCACCATGGGAAACCAAGGTAGTACTGGCTACCTAGTTATTCAGTTGTCAGGGTTATGCTCAGATTAAGGCCCCACACTAGCCGTCTTTTCGTGTGGGGTTTGTAAATCACCTAGAGGGGGGTGAATAAGTGATAATGCTAATCTAGTGAACTAAATGCTGAAGCTAAAATAATTTTGCAATCACACTTAATACAACAAACAAGTGTAGCTGAATTCCCCGTGAAGGGCTCTGGACTAACTCCTCTTGATTCTCCTAGATAAGGGTTGAGGTGCTATATGAAGCTCTTGTGGTTAAGTATAAGTGAGGCACACACACAAGCAAGCCAAGCATATAAGGATGATAAGCAGTATGAAATATGCAAGGCACAAATGCAAGCAAGTATGAATGATATGGCAATATGAATAATGCTATGCACAACACAAATAAAGAGAGAGGGTTAAGAGACAATGGATCAAACGCAAACACAAAGATATGTTTCGAGGTTCGAGCCCCTAGCTCTACGTCCCCGCCTTCACCGAGAAGGATTTCTAATCCACTATCTTGTCCACCGAGGACTCCCACCGAGGGAACCTTCACCGAGAAGGATTTTTACAACAAGGGAGTACCGAACTCCTCTCTCAAACACCGCCTCACAACCGAGGGGTAGGCCCGTAGCCAATACAACCACAACACCTCTACCAAAGAGGGTTACAACCAATCTCCACCTCTCACTAGAGGGAGCAAACCACAAGCCTCAACCTCTACCAAAGAGGGAGCAAACAAATCACCCGATCAACCTCTACCAAAGAGGGATACAACAAAGGCAAGGGTGTTTACAACAAGTGGTTTCTTTCAACCACAAACAATCTCTCTTTCCTCTTTTTCACAAAACAAGATCCTAATAGAATAGGATAGATGATATAGCTCAAGTGTGAAAAACAAGTGTTTTGATCAAAGAAAAACTCTTGGGAAAATACCAAATTGATATTGAAATGAAGAACAATAAACCAATTTCCCAAAACCTATTTCCTTTGAAAATAACAAAACACTTTAAAGCAAACGAAATGAATCTTTTTGCTCTTTAAACTCTTTTGAAAACTTCTTTTTAAAAACAGAGAGTAAGGAAAAATTAGCTCAGAAAATCTTAGCCAAAATCCCAAAGAAATGGGGTTTGTATAGGCCAAACAGAAAACTAGCCGTTAGGCTGATCTGGCAGCCTGACAGGCTTGCGGTCGACCGGCCCGGTCGACCGCCAACGGTCATATTTTTGACCGTTGGGGCTTCCGGTCGACCGTCCGGCCGACCGCCCAGATACAGAGAGCAAAGCTCTCTGGTCCGGTCGACCGCTCGGTCGACCGCCCAGATACAGAGAGCAAAGCTCTCTGGTCCAGTCAACCGATCGGCCGACCGGCCCTATGTCTGCCAGACGTGCACAAGGCTGTGCACGTCGGTCGACCGCTCGTTCGACCGGCCCTTGGTTCGGTCGACCGCACGGTCGACCGACCTGGCCTGTCAGCCACAGACTGGGTCAGAAACTGGGTCAGAAAAACAGTTAAATATATTTCTAAAAAATTCTTTTAAGTCTTGTAAAAGTCCCCAAAAATAGTTTTAACATTTTGCATTGATATATGAACTTGTGATAAACATTTCAACTCAAATATCAAGCAAGTTAGACTATTTTTGTGTCTTATCATTTTTATCAAAAACCAAAACTTGTATTTTATCAAACTTTGATTTTTCAATACATGAATAGGAAAGTCAAAATAAGTTTGTTTAAAATTTAAGCATGCATGTATAGAATGAATCCACTATATATAAACCAATTAAACTTGTTTTGATCAAGTATTCATGAAAACAAATATCGGTTAAACTAAAAATCGAAAAAACCAATATCCAAACATAAAACGTATGTGTTGTGCACTTGAGCATATCAACTATACTTCTCTTTATAAATGGATCTAAACACACTAAACTAAAACTAGGATACCTAAGTCTTCTTGACGATCTTCATCTTCAAGCTGACTCGATCCCAAACGTGATCCACCGAGTGCAAAGGTATGATCTTGATGCTCGGGCACGGGAATCACCAAGCGAAGGCTTCCAACTCCTCTTTTTGAAGCAATCACCAACTAATATCTTGCTAAATGATCTGAAACTAAAATCACAAGATTATTAGTAAACATAACTACATGAGTTAATCATCATCAAAATTAGAGAGGAAGGCCTCCGGGCAACAATCTCCCCCTTTTTGATGATGACAAAACTCATGGAGTTATATATGCATGGATTAAAGTTAAGCTTCAAAGAAGCTCCCCTTAACTCATGCATAAACAAATAAACATAATGAATATGCAATGAAGGCTCTTAAACATGAATGCATATCTATGCATAAACAATAAAAGGCTCTAGATACCCAATGAAATGTTCAAAAACAAAACATGCTCTAGATACCAATTAAAATTAAACTAAATTAAACTTAATATATGCAAAACATAAACATGCATATATAAAACTCAAAATCTTTCTCCCCTTTTTGTCAATCATCAATAAAGGGGTAAAAACAAAACTAAATCAATAAATTTTTCGCCCCCTTTAGTCTAAAACAAAAAAATATCAATATAAGGGTGACAATCAATTAAGATATCAATTGAAAATATGTCAAAGTAGCATCTTGATACCAATTGAATGTAAATATAGATTAATCAACAAATGGTATATGCGATATACATTCATGAAGAGGAAGATGTGAAGCTTCCCTACATAGATACATTACATGAAGGAGGGATGACAAGCCCTAATTCACATAACGTACACTATGCAATGCATAAGAGGAGATGTGAAGCTCCCCCTACACACGTGTACCACATAAAGAAGAGATTGTCAAGCTCTTCAATACAAGATACACTCATCATGAATCTATATGTAGAAGAGATGTTAAGCTCTCCTTGCATATAGGCAATACAAATCAAAACAAAATTTTGAGATTTCAATTTTAAAACATTCAAATAAACATTTTGATATCAAAAGAGAGTATTTTTCTTTTAAGAATGTGATATCAATTTAAACTTTTTATTTTCTATCATAAAGCAAGGGAGTGGAAATACAAATACCAATTGAAATATGAAAATCGAATTTTCTCCCCCTTTATGAAATACCAACAAAAACCATACGTAGGCTTGAAAAATAAGATACCAATTGAAAATTGAATCAATTGAAACAAAGTTAAAACTCAAGCTTAGCATAAACAAAATATATATAGTATGAAAATTAGATAACAATCGAAATTGATACTATTGGAATGGAAAAGCATACATATATACAAACATATATGAGTATACAAGAAAGGTCAAAATTGATACCAATTGAAAGGATCTCAATGATACCAATTGAAACAACAATAATGATCAAGTGTACACATCATATAACTACCACCCAACTCATGCATATGTATCATTGGATTCTTTCAATGTAGAGCATACATAAGCATGGTCGCCCATCCATCCGCCCGTGGAAGGTAGGGGTTTTCAAAAATAGATTTGAAGATAATGTATGTTTGAAAAACTCTACCATAAGAAGAATACAAACTAGTTATATGAAAATTTTGTAAACTAGTACGAAATCCTTCAAGCAAGGAATAAAACAAAATTATTTTTCATGAAACATGAAATCCACATGGCACTAAAACACTCAAAATCCATTAAGCACATACATACTCATGAAAACACAATAATGAGAAACATTTTAAAAGAGGTGAGTGTGCAAGTGCTATGTGAAACATATAATCATGAAAATTGGCAATTAAGCTCAATATTCCTTAAATCATAAAAACTCATTAAAAACTATTTAATCTTCAAGGCATATGTATGTCATGTACAAACTAAAGTATACATACATATCCAAAACATAATGAGTCCACAAATGTATATGCATGAAGGCACATGGCTCAAAAGGATGTATATGTATAACAATAATTTGGATAAAATGGACATATACATGAAGTTAAACATAAACACATGATCATAAAACAAAACTAAAATGGGAAAGTTTAAAATGCATGGATCATCAAAACTAGACTATACTAGCACATCTAATGGGTACAAATAAGCATTCAAGCACAAACATATATAGATTTATTTGTGGCCCACTATATGCACAAGTATATACCTAGTCTTAATGAAAACTAACATTTAAGCTTATATTCAAATCATGAAGCATCAACCAAGACATAAATCAACATGATAAACATAAACATGATTATTATGTAAATTACACATGTTATTAGAGCTGTGATTAACATGATAGCTAAACAAATGGTGAGAACACTAAAATAATGATCCATATTAAACATGGGTGTCTCAAAGGCTATACATGCATGTCAATGATCTAATAAACATGGCATTTTCATAATAATCTAAAAACAACGAAACATGCTATAAATAATGAACATGAAAAGCATGTAAACAATGATTAGGAGTTAGGAATCATTACCAAAACCTAGAAGGCAACTTTCCTTGTCTCCAAAACATGGTGGTCCTCTCCACCAAACATCCCTTGAAAATGATGCATCCAAAATGTTTCCTTTAAGTACGGAACGCATCCACTCCAAGGTACTGCTACTCTCACGTCATGCGAGAGCCCACACCTACATCAAACACACGAGGGGTGGTCTTTGGTACCCATATCTTATTGGGTCCATGGGGGTTAGTCCCTTCTCTAACCCAAACAAAATTATTTGCTAAATTTGAAATATGTATTCTATCATAACAAAATTTAGCAAGGTGACCCTTACGTCCACAATGTGTACAAGTGTACACATGAGCATACATGTGATGGGTGTGTCCGTGTGGAGCATGTGTATGTCGTGGAGGGTGTGCATGAAAAGATGGAACTTGTTTCTTTCGAAACAAAGTTTTCAAACGTATATGGCCCACTACACATTGGCTCAAAGTGGAGCCTAAACAATCAATACTCTTCTTTAAAACATTTATATCATTTTTAACACTTGAAGATAAAGTGGAGCATGCAAGGGCGATCTAGGTGAAACTATCCTAGCATGGCAAACATGGGAATCAATCTTATTTTTCAAAAACTCATTTTTCTTTAAACAAACATCTAAATCATTTGAAATAGAAATTATTTTATTTTTCAAAGAGTTATTTTCTTTTACAACAAATTCAATTTTGAAGACAAAACTTTATTTTTCTTCAAAACTTTTTCACAATCATTTTTAGTTTTCAAAAATTCATTTTCTTTTAATGCAAGATCTAGTTGAGATCTCAATGAATCCCTTTCATTATAGACCTCAACCTTCTCTTGCAAAACCTTGTCAAGTCTAGAATGCAAACTTTTATTTTCTTTTTCAATTTCTAGACTTTTCTTTTTCAAAATCTTATATTTTTCAAACAATTTTTCACAAACAATGGATAGTTCTTCATTTAAAGCATGGGCATCAACATAATCATCACATGAAGAACTAGCACTATCATTATCTAGTTGAGATTCTGATTGTACCTCAAGGGAGTCATTCCCTTGGATCATGAAGCTTTGAGAGTCGGATTCTCCACTAGTTTCCTCCTCTTGTTGGATTGGCATTTGAAGCTTGGAGGTGGTGGTTGTTGTCAACTTGTTCCACACTGCAAAGGCGGAATCAAGATTAGAAACATGCATAAGATAATCTTTAGGTAGCGTGCTTCTAATGGCCTCAAGGGCTTGCGCATTGGCCCCTATATGCTTGCTATCACTAAGGTAGGATTCCTTGGTAATGGCAAGGTGAACCTTATATCCTAGGGTTAGTAAATAAACGGACATCCTAGTCTTCCAAACAATGATGTTGGAAGGATCAAACATAGGTGGGGTCATGAAGTCCATGGGTTCAAACTATATGTGTGCAAACAAGCAAATGCAAATGATAGATTAGCAAACAAGGATCTCACTCCTAGGTTGTTAAACCTAAGTATCAGGAGCGTAGGCTCTGATACCAATTGTAAATCACGTAGAGGAGGGGTGAATAGGTGATAATGCTAATCTAGTGAACTAAATGCGGAAGCTAAAATAATTTTGCAATCACACTTCATACAACCAACAAGTGTAGCCGAATTCCCCGTGAAGGGCTCTGCACTAACTCCTCTTGATTCCCCTAGATAAGGGTTGATGTGCTATATGAAGCTCTTGTGGTTAAGTATAAGTGAGGCACACACACAAGCAAGCCAAGCATATAAGGATGATAAGCAATATGAAATATGCAAGGCACAAATGCAAGCAAGTATGAATGATATGGCAATATGAATAATGCTATGCACAACACAAATAAAGAGAGAGGGTTAAGAGACAATGGATCAAACGCAAACACAAAGATATGTTTCGAGGTTCGAGCCCCTAGCTCTACATCCCCGCCTTCACCAGAAGGATTTCTAATCCACTATCTTGTCCACCGAGGACTCCCACCGAGGGAACCTTCACCGAGAAGGATTTTTACAACAAGGGAGTACCGAACTCCTCTCTCAAACACCGTCTCACAACCGAGGGGTAGGCCCGTAGCCAATACAACCACAACACCTCTACCGAAGAGGGTTACAACCAATCTCCACCTCTCACTAGAGGGAGCAAACCACAAGCCTCAACCTCTACCAAAGAGGGAGCAAACAAATCACCCGATCAACCTCTACCAAAGAGGGATACAACAAAGGCAAGGGTGTTTACAACAAGTGGTTTCTTTCAACCACAAACAATCTCTCTTTCCTCTTTTCCACAAAACAAGATCCTAATAGAATAGGATAGATGATATAGCTCAAGTGTGGAAAACAAGTGTTTTGATCAAAGAAAAACTCTTGGGAAAATACCAAATTGATATTGAAATGAAGAACAATAAACCAATTTCCCAAAAACCTATTTCCTTTGAAAATAACAAAACACTTTAAAACAAACGAAATGAATCTTTTTGCTCTTTAAACTCTTTTGAAAACTTTTTTTTAAAAACAGAGAGTAGGGAAAAATTAGATCAGAAAATCTTAGCCAAAATCCCAAAGAAATGGGGTTTATATAGGCTAAACAGAAAACTAGCCGTTAGGTTGATCTGACAGCTGACAGGCTTGCGGTCGACCGGCCCGGTCGACCGCCAACAGTCATATTTTTGACCGTTGGGGCTTCGGTCGACCGTCCGGCCGACCGCCCAGATACAGAGAGCAAAGCTCTCTGGTCCGGTCGACCGCTCGGTCGACCACCCAGATACAGAGTGCAAAGCTCTCTGGTCCGGTCGACCGACCGGCCGACCGGCCCTGTGTCTGCCAGACGTGCACAAGGCTGTGCACGTCGGTCGACCGCTCGGTCGACCGGCCCTTGGTTTGGTCGACCGCACGGTCTACCGACTTGGCCTGTCAGCCACAGACTGGGTCAGAAATTGGGTCAGAAAAATAGTTAAATATATTTCTAAAAAATTCTTTTAAGTCTTGTAAAAGTCCCAAAAATAGTTTTAACATTTTGCATTGATATATAAACTTGTGATAAACATTTCAACTTAAATATCAAGCAAGTTAGACTATTTTTGGGTCTTATCATTTTTATCAAAAACCAAAACTTGTATTTTATCAAACTTTGATTTTTCAATACATGAATAGGAAAGTCAAAATAAGTTTGTTTAAAAGTTAATCATGCATGTATAGAATGAATCCACTATACATAAACCAATTAAACTTGTTTTGATCAACTATTCATGAAAACAAATATCGGTTAAACTAAAAACCGAAAAAACCAATATCCAAACATAAAACGTGTGTGTTGTGCACTTGAGCATATCAACTATACTTATCTTTACAAATGGATCTAAACACATTAAACTAAAATTAGGATACCTAAGTCTTCTTGACGATCTTCATCTTCAAGCCGACTCGATCCCAAACGTGATCCACCGAGTGCAAAGGTATGATCTTGATGCTCGGGCACGGGAATCACCAAGTGAAGGCTTCCAAACTCCTCTTTTTGAAGCAATCACCAACTAATATCTTGCTAAATGATCTGAAACTAAAATCACAAGATTATTAGTAAACATAACTACATGAGTTAATCATCATCAAAACTAGAGAGGAAGGCCTCTGGGCCAACAGGGTTGTGGTCTCAGTTATTAGAGCCTTGCGTCTTGTCCTACTTCAGTGCCAGGAATGTTAGACCATGGTACCGGGCATGCACGGTACCCTTCCAAAACACATGCATTACATTGGTAGGCAGTTATAACAATGATAATTTTGTTTGATATGTGGAAAACAGTTGTGGTATGGGACAGAGCCAAGTACTACATTAGTTAGGTTAATAACAACCACCAGACTAGTGACATATATTAGGTTACACATCTTGACATCAGTTGTTTACAGTTTATCATGTTGTGCTTTACAATGACATGAGTATCAGACATTGATTATAGTTCTCTATCATTACTTATAGCTATATTCATGTTACCTGCTTCTTATATTCTATTCATGTTAGTTCCATTCAGTATTTATATGACAGTATTTTAGCCTGATTACATTGTTTATATGCACGAGCACCTTCCCCTTTACACACACATTCACTGGGTCGCTTTCTGACGACCTTGGATTTGTACGTCCAGATATTGGACGCTTTCTTATTTGTTCAGGTGTTCGATGAGATCTACTCTTCGTGAGGAGCTAGAGTTTCTCTCTTTTTGGTTCTGGTATTTTTATCTCCCTTGCCTTCCTGTTATTTCTTGAGATATATCAAATTCAGTTGTTATTCCAGTTCTTAATTTATATCATATCATACATGGATGCTTATATGTGTTTCAGTGATCATAATTTATTATACTTTAGATTTATAGCTTGTTTTGGGTTACTTAAGACTTAGCGGGTATACGTGAGGTATTTTCCTTGCGTATATGCATCGCTGACTTGCGTCGCGTCTCCGCTTCAGCGTATTTTAGGAATCGGGGCGTGACACTAATACTTTGTGACATGCTCATGTTTTGCACCGAACAGACTCTCAAGTAGCGAGAGCTCGACCACCATCCTCTCCATTTTCTTTCATCCATCTGATGAAGAGCAAAAGAAGATACATGGCAGCTAAACAGGACTTCTTAGAGGAGATGACAGAGACTACTTCTGCATGAAGGACTCAGCATATTTATAAATGGAGGAAAAGAAGCCAAATCTTCTCCAGTTCAAATTCTAAATTCCCGAAGAACTGGATCACATCCCGAAAATTTCGGTCAACCCATGATATCAACCACCGCTTTCCTTGATCTCAGTTTCATTGTTTGTCAAAAAATTGAGCGTGTAAAATCTTTAATTACTTCCAACGGGGATTACAACGGATCAAAAATCCACTTACAAAAGTGAGAAGGATGATTTCTCTTCTCTTTGTTTAGCACCGGGTTATTTGTGTAGGGGTGGAGAGTGATTCTTATTCTCCGTTGACGAGCCGAATTTGAAGCGTGATCTTGGATCTTCTTTCTCTCATTGATAGCTTACTGGTAAGGTTTAAACTTTAAGCAATGGATAAAATCTCAAGGAGACTAATAGTAGAAGCTTGAACTTAGCAAGTTATAAAGAGGCTTCTCTCTTCTCTTTTCCAAAAGTCCTCTGTTCCTATAGCTTCTCACAGTGATAGGTAGTCAAAAGTGAATATTTATCATCATATTTATCATCATATTTTCCTACTTATTCTTTATAATACACTGCTACAAAACGTTTTATTGTTTAATGTTATGCAGGCCTTGAGTAATTAAAGAATAAATAAATGAAGCACAATTGAAGCCCAAAAGCCCAAAAATCAACAAGCCCAAAAAGCACAATAAATTCAGACATTTGAGCAATCATATTTGGAGATTGAAAAGAAAATCCAACTAAATTCATGATTGGAAATCAATTATTCTCCAAGTAGAAGAAAAAATATTCTCAGCATATTTAGGGTTTAAATCCAAATTCTGAGAATATACCCTTTGATTATATGGCAAGATAGAGTCATAAAAAGAAACTCCAAAAGTCTACAATCAAAATTCAGATTCAGCCTGAGCATCGTTTAGTAATTTGATCATAACGTTTGTTATAAAAATGCAAATCTAATGATTCAAGATGCTTCAGAAAGAAGACTGAAAGGGGTACAACTTTGCTGTTGACTACTATTTCATTGCAATCATTTGATGAGTCATATTGAGCCATCAATTTGACAACTAGCTGAAGCCCAACTCAATTAAATTTCCAATCAAGAGAAGAAAAGGAT
The DNA here is from genome assembly GCA_038442645.1 of Agave tequilana. Classification (NCBI taxonomy): domain Eukaryota; kingdom Viridiplantae; phylum Streptophyta; class Magnoliopsida; order Asparagales; family Asparagaceae; genus Agave; species Agave tequilana. The sequence continues at coordinate 104,087 of JAVJIF010000950.1, forward strand.
ATTCTCAGCATATTCACAGTTCAACTTCAAAATTCTGAGAATATACCTTTTGATGAGTCAGCATTTTGATGAGTCACTATCCTAGGCTTCCTCCTATAAATACCCCAGCGGAGGCATGAGCAGAGACATCTTAGAATACTTCCACAGATCTCAGAGCTGAAGCTTAGGGTTTTCTTTAGATCATCTTTTTTTTTTCGTATTTCTTGTATTATTTCATTTTATTTATAGAAGAAGATTGTTGAAGAAGCAGAGGAGCTTTGTAATTGGTCAGTGACATTCAATAAAAAGGTTCTTCATTCTTTTTACTCTTCATGCTTTTAAGTTCAATTTAGTTTTACTTTAACTTATTCACTGTTCTTCTTTTAGTTTGATGCAACTTTTCTTATTCATAAAAATTGAAAATAAAAATAAAATATGAGTTACTAATTAAACTTATAGTTTGCTAATCTCTCGATCAACCCTAATTTAGTTTAAAAGATGAACTGATTGACACCTATGCTTGTTAGAAACCCTAGGATTAATTGGTGTTCTTAAAGATGAATCAATAATTAAGTTTAACTAATTTGGTTGCACTTTTTAAATGGTTATTCATAGTTCATATTTAAATACTTTGATAGTATAATTTTAAGTAAACTTTTCTTATGCTATACTTTGAAATTAGAATGAACTATAGTTTAATTTTTATTAGTGCAAACTAATTAGGGTTTACAACATCTTTATTCATCTTGCTTGATTCTCAATCAAAACCCTTGGATAGATAAATCTTCATTCAATATGATGTTCATTCTTTTAGACTAATACTTTAGTAATGGTAGATGATTAATAGACTATAATTCTTTTTGCTTGAATAAATCTATTTCTTACAATCAATATCTTTTTTTAAAGCCAATTTTAGAGAAAATCGTTCCAAAAGCTTCCATTGCATCCTTCCCTGTGGATCGACCCGTTTAGCCCTTACTACACGGTTACATTGAGATAAGACTAAGATCTTCTAACTTTAACTCTTTCTTTATTATTTTCCCGTCTCAATAAAATTTTGGCGCCGTTGCTGAGGAGGGAACGGTCTGATATTTCTCAAAACTAATTCTTCTTTTTCTTCTTTTGTTTGCAAGATCTGAGAACAGGAACTATAACTGCAGTTAAGAACATATAGCAACTCTGTGCCAATGCCCTAGAAGGCAGAGCAACAGAGCCTACTATCTAGCCGCGCAAACACGGCAATAGCCCGTTTCCGCGGCCGTAGTAGTTCACTACTGACTGATTTTTTGCAGGTTGCTACAAATTGCAAAGTCCTCTTTACTGCTTTAATATTATTTCTCTGTGATCACCCTGCATATTGCTAATTAACTAACAGTAACTTATTAGTTGACTAATTAAAAAAAATTAGACTCCTGCATCATAGGCACGTGTCTATTTAAATTTTCGTAATTCCTGTTGAAGAGTGTTGGCGACAAGGTACGTTTGCATTGCATATAGACTAGGAAGCACCCTTAACTGATTTACTGCTTTTGAGTGAATACTGAAGGTTCACCTAGAGGGGGGTGAATAGGTGAAGGCTAATCTAATGGTCACTTAATGCCAAATAATGCGGAAGCTAAAAGCAATTATGACCTAAACAAACTATTTAACCTAAAACCAAGTATAACACAAGAGTGTTGCCGAATTTTCCGTGAAGGGCTCTGGACAAACTCCTCTAGATTCCCTTGAATGGGTTGAGGTGCTGCGTTGGCTCTCTTGTTGAATACAAGTGTTAGCAAACAAACCCAAGCAAGTATATCAATGAGCACACAAGTATATATGCATATAAAGATAAACAAAATAAGGAATGCAAGATATAAACAAGGATAGAGAGAGAGAGAGAGAGAGAGTGAGCAATCGCAAACACAAGGGATTTGTTTCGAGGTTCGAGCACCCTTGCTCTACATCCCTGCCTTCGACACACGAAGGATTTCCACTATGATCGATCCCAATGGATCACCCGGTGCCGCAACACCTAAAACTCTCGGACTCCCTAGTCCGTACACACCGCAAGCCCACCGGCTCGCCAAGGCCGCACCTCAAACAAGAGTTCGCACCCGAACCCAAAACACCGAGTCACACTAGGACCCGAAACAATGCGAACACAACCGTCCGCCTTCTCAAGGAACAAGAAAAGATCTCTTGGTGATATAAATACTTTGATCACCAATAAAAACTCTCACAACAAAACCCTATAGGTAGATATAGCAATGGATAGCTCAAGTGTTTGTGTGAGAAAACTAGGAAAGAGATGGCGAGAAAAACTCAAGAAATTCTCTTTTACACTCTTGGTAAAATCTTCCCTTCAGATAGGAAATATTTGCTCTCAAATTTGTGGAGAAAAACCTATGAAAAGGATTGGAAAACTAGCTCAAAAAACACTCTCCAAATCTTGTAGAAAACAATGACCAAACCCCCAAATTTATAGGCTGTCAAAAAACTAGCCGTTGGGGTCTGTCAGACCTGTCGGTCGACCGCCGGTTGACCGCCAATGGTCAAAAATCAGACCGTTGGAGCCACCGGTCGACCGCCCGGTCGACCCAAAAGAACAGAGAGCACTGCTCTCAGTTCCGGTTGACAGGGTCGGCAGACCGGCCATCTGCCAGGTCAAGGCATGCACGTCCGTGCACGTCGGTCGACCGAGCCGGTCGACCGACTTCAGAGTTAGTCGACTAGCAAGGTAGTAAGTCGACTATCTGAAGCCTGAAAACAATTTTTTCTGGGATTTAAAACTAAGTCTTTTGGTTGAAATAAAATCCCATAAAATACTTAAAAATCTACAAAAATAGTTTTACCAATATACTTTGATAAACAAACATGCTTGCAAAAAATCAAGGCACGTTATAAATGATTTGGACTATTTTTGTAATATGAAAATATTGGCTTAAAACAAACGGTATTTTTCCAAACTTGATTTTTCTAAAACTTGTTTTTCAAAGCTCCTTTAAATAAAAACTAGATATTTTGAGCTCATTAAAGCATAGTGTGTATGGATATGATCCACTACACAAATAAGATGAAATATCTAAGTTTTTGACATTAAGCTCTAAACATGATTTTGGTTAAAAGATATGTAAACATGAAAACCAAAATCCAAACATGTATTTTCCAAAATAAAAATTCTTTTGTAAAAACAAAAACTATCAAGAGTGTGTGTGTGTGTATAATACTTAAGCAATCCACCACTACTCTATCCTTTACAAAATCTTCTAAAACTAAATCTTATACCTAGACACAAGTCTTGATCTTGAAGTCTTCCCTTGAAGTCTTCTCATCTTCTTCACTTGGTCCAAACACGATCCAACGAGCTCGACTCCTCTTGAGTACTTGATGTGATCTTGATGCATAGGCTCGTGAATCAACCGATGCTAGCTCCAAAACTTGTTTTTAAATCCTTTGTTGAAGCTCCACACCTACTATGATCTTGATAACAAATCTGCTAATAAACACAAGATCATTAGTAAACATAACTACATGAGTTGATCATCATCAAAACTAGAGTGATGGGCCTTTGGGCCAACAATCTCCCCCTTTTTGATGATGACAAAACTCATGAAGTTATATATGCATGGATTAAAGTAAAGCTTCAAAGAAGCTCCCCCTTAACTCATGCATAACAAATAAAAAAAATAAATATGCAATGAGGCACATAAACATGTATGCAAATGTAGGAGTAAACATGCTAATCAAGCATAAAACAAAATCACAAAAATGTTTTTCTCCTATTTGTAAAACAAAACATATATGCATAAACATAAATTCTTTTATAAAACATGCATATATAGCAAATACCTCTCCCCCTTTTTGTCAATCATCAACAAAGGGTTTAAGGTAAAAACAAAATCATCAAATCTTTCTCCCCCCTTTTGTCATAAACAAGAGATCAAACATATCAATAAAAGGTTATATGCGATATACATTCTTGAAGAGGAGACGCTAAGTTAGCTTCCCTACACATATGCATTACATGAAGAAGGGATGACAAGCCCCAATTCACATAACACATATTATGTAATGCATAAGAGGAGATGTGAAGCTCCCCCTACACACGTGTACCACATAAAAAAGAGTTGTCAAGCTCCTCAATATACAATACACTCAACATGAATCTATATGTAGAAGAGATGTTAAGCTCTCCTTGCATATAGGCAATATCAATCAAAAAAAAATTTTAATTTTTTATTTTTTCTTAAACAAAATTTTTAAAGATATCAGAGCTTTAGTAAAACAAACAAATTTTAAGATACCAAATTGAAAATAATCATTTGTAAATCATATTGATACCAATTGAAATTTAACAAATATGAAGTTGAAACATATTGATACCAAAAGTAAACATAATGGTCAAAAAAATTTTATTTTCATCATAAATTTTGTACTTTTAAAAATGTGAACTAATTGAAAGTTAAGCACATGAAAATCATATATATGTATGAAATGAGTATACCAATAGAAATTGATATATACATATATAGCAAACAAAATATGAGTATATACAAAAATTATCAATTTAGATACCAATTGAAAGAATCCAATGATACTAATTGAAATAACAATAAGATCAAGTGTAATCTCATATAACTACATCAAATCATGGTTCAAGTTTTAAATGATTTTCAATATAAGGCATACATGAACATGATCTCCCATCCAACCTCCCATAGATGGTAGGGGTTTTCAAAAATTATATTTGAAAATATTTTAGCATTGAAAATCACTACCAAATGAAGAACAATAACTAGTTAAAATAATTTTTGAAAAACTAGTTAAAGATCCTTCAAAACATGAAATCAAGGCATATGTATTTCATGAATCATACCAAATACAAGAATTGACACTCGATCTATAAAGCTCAAAATATGTTCATGAATCAAAGTCATGACAAAATAAATAAAGTGTGAGTGTTCAAAGTCATGTAAATAGCATTTTCATGAAAATAGACATTGAAGCTCAAAAGTTCATAAGTCACATTTAAAAAAAAAAATCATTTTTCATTAAAACAAAGCACACTTCTAGGTATATGTATGATTTATCCAATCCTAACAATACACATACATATCCCAAACATAAAACGAGTCTATTAATAGTATTTGCATGAAGGCAAGAGACTCAAAATGGATATACATGTATATTTATTAGATTTGAATAAAAGATACATATACATGAAGTAAACACGAAAATTGGCAAAACAAGTATAAAGAATCATCAAAACTAGTCTATACATGTGCATCTAGTGGGTACAAATGAGCATGAAGTGCAAACATATATAAGTCACGTGTAACTCACTATTTGTACATGTATAATACAAGTTTTGATAAAAACTACATCTAAGCATGTTTTTACCACATGAAGCACAAGAACAAATAAAAACATGATCATGCTAAAAATATCATGAATGAACAAGCATGAACATAAAAAGTAGGAGTTTAGAGATTGTTACCAACTCCAAAGCTCCAAGCATGGTGGTCTTTCCCACCAAAACCTCCTTGATAGCGGTGCTCCTATGTGTCCTTTTAGTTCAAGTGCAACCACCATTAAGGCACCAAATCTCTCACGTCTTGAGAGATCCCTCACCTATATCAAAAACATAGGGTGGGTTTTTGGTACCCATATTCTTTTGGGTCCTTGGGGGTTAGCTTTGTGTTGAGGAACCCAAACATTTTTATTAGCAAAATTTAAAATATGCAACTTGTCATAACAAAATTTTGCTAGATGGCCTTTGCGGCCACATGTGTACATTTGTACACCTTAGGATGCTTATGTGTAGGAGTGTGATCATGACGTGCAGCATAAGCATATGCATGAGGATGATGTGCATGAATGTGTGGAGTTTGTTTCTTTGAAACATTGACTCCAACCTAGAATGATTAAATGCACAAGAGTTCAAAGTTGAACTCAAACAATCCATTTTATTTTTCAAAACATTAATCTCATAAGTGGTGGCATGTAAAGCATGATGAGATAAAGAATCATTTTCTTTTTCTTTTGAAAAACATTTTCTTTTTCTTTTTCAACAAATTTTCTTTTTAAAGAGTTATTTTCTTGAAAAACACTTTCCTTTTATTTTTCCACCAAATCAATTTTATCCTTCAAAATGTGTTCCCTTCACACAAATCATTTAATTGACATTAAGGAAATATTTTCATTTTTTAAAACTTCATTTTTCTTTCTAAGCATGCAACCTTAGTTCTAAATGAATCATTCTCCTTATGCATGCAATCAAATTTCTTTTTCAAAATTTTATTATCTTTTCTAAGCATGTCATATTTCTCAAGTAATTGTTGGCAAAATGAAGTGAGCTCATCATATGACATTTCTTCATCATCTAACTCGGATTCGGTTTTACCTCAAGGGGGTTATCCCCTTGGACCATATAGCACAAGTTGGAGGTGTTGCTTCCAACGTCTGAATCGCTCCCCGCATAATATAGATCCTTTCGCCAAGGGAGGTGATGATGTTCCAAGCTACAAAAGCCGAATCAACATTAGAAACCATAGATAAATAATCATCATTTAGGGTTGACTTTAAAGCATGAAGGGCTTTTGCATTAGCCTCAAAGTTCTTGCTATCATTAATATAAGAATCTTTAATTATAGCAAGATAAACATGAATGCCTAAGGCCTTAAGGTACATAGACATCTTAACCTTTCAAATTTGGATGTTAAGAATGTCAAAGGTGGGTGGTGACATGAATTCCATGGTGTGTGTACAAAATATTGTGATTAGCCCAAAAATGAGGATCTTTAACTCTAGTGTTAGACCCAAATCAGAGTACCAAGCTCTGATACCAATTGAAGGTTCACCTAGAGGGGGGTGAATAGGTGAAGGCTAATCTAATGGTCACTTAATGCCAAATAATGCGGAAGCTAAAAGCAATTATGACCTAAACAAACTATTTAAACTAAACACCACGTATAACACAAGAGTGTTGCCGAATTCCCCGTGAAGGGCTCTGGACAAACTCCTCTAGATTCCCCTTGAATGGGTTGAGGTGTCGCGTTGGCTCTCTTGGTTGAATACAAGTGTTAGCAAACAAACCCAAGCAAGTATATCAATGAGCACACAAGTATATCATGCATATAAAGATAAACATAATAAAGGAATGCAAGATATAAACAAGATAGAGAGAGAGAGAGTGAGCAATCGCAAACACAAGGGATTTGTTTCGAGGTTCGAGCACCCTTGCTCTACATCCCTGCCTTCGACACACGAAGGATTTCCACTATGACCGATCGCAATGGATCACCCGGTGGCTGCAACACCTACAACTCTCGGACTCCCTAGTCCGTACACACCGCAAGTCCACCGCTCGCCGAGGCCGCACCTCAAATAAGAGTTCGCACCCGAACCCAAAACACCGAGTCCACACTAGGACCCGAAATAATGCGAACACAACCGTCCGCCTTCTCAAGGAAACAAGAAAAGATCTCTTGGTGATCTGAACACTTTGATCACTAATAAAAACTCTCACAACAAAACCCTATAGGTAGATATAGCAATGGATAGCTCAAGTGTTTGTGTGAGAAAACTAGGAAAGAGATGGTGGAGGAAAACTCAAGAAATTCTCTTTTACACTCTTGGTAAAATCTTCCCTTTAGATAGGAAATATTTGCTCTCAAATTTGTGGAGAAACCTCTGAAAAGGATTGGAAAAACTAGCTCAAAAAACACTCTCCAAATCTTGTAGAAAACAATGACCAAACCCCCAAATTTATAGGCTGTCAAAAAACTAGCCGTTGGGGTCTGTCAGACCTGTCGGTCGACCGCCCGGTCGACCGCAAACGGTCAAAAATCAGACCGTTGAGCCACCGGTCGACCGCCCGGTCGACCTAAAAGAACAGAGAGCACTGCTCTCAGTTCCGGTCGACAGGGTCGGCAGACCGGCCATCTGCCAGGTCAAGGCGTGCACGTCCGTGCACGTCGGTCGACCGAGCCGGTCGACCGACTTCAGAGTTAGTCGACTAGCAAGGTCGTAAGTCAACTATCTGAAGCCTGAAAACAGTTTTTCTGGGATTTAAAACTAAGTATTTTGGTTGAAATAAAATCCCATAAAATACTTAAAAATCTACAAAAATTGTTTTGCCAATATACTTTGATAAACAAACATGCTTGCACAAAATCAAGGCATGTTATAAATGATTTAGACTATTTTTGTAATATGGAAATATTGGCTTAAAAAAACGGTATTTTTCCAAACTTGATTTTTCTAAAACTTGTTTTTCAAAACTCCTTTAAATAAAAACTAGATATTTTGTACTCAATAAAGCATAGTGTGTATGGATATGATCCACTACACAAATAAGATGAAATATCTAAGTTTTTGACATTAAGCTCTAAACATGATTTTGGTTAAAAGATATGTAAACATGAAAACAAAATCCAAACATGTATTTTCCAAAATAAAATTCTTTTGTAAAAACAAAAACTATCAAGAGTGTGTGTGTGTATAATACTTGAGCAATCCACCAACTACTCTATCCTTTACAAAATCTTCTAAAAACTAAATCTTATACCTAGACACAAGTCTTGATCTTGAAGTCTTCCCTTGAAGTCTTCTCATCTTCTTGACTTGGTCCAAACACGATCCAACGAGCTCGACTCCTCTTGAGTACTTGATGTGATCTTGATGCATAGGCTCGTGAATCAACCGTGCTAGCTCCAAAACTTGTCTTTAAATCCTTTGTTAAAGCTCCACACCTACTAAGATCTTGATAACAAATCTGTCACTAATTAAACACAAGATCATTAGTAAACATAACTACATGAGTTGATCATCATCAAACTAGAGTGATGGGCCTTTGGGCCAACAAATACTTGTCTATTGCTTTACACGTGCACTAAATCACTTTAAGGGCAAATCCCATAAACAAGATAAGGTGGGGATGTCATTACCCTTCCTTGGCCTATAAATCATCTTCGTTGCACTCACAACCCTAACACTAAAATAAAAATTGACTAGACGTTGGCCTTAGGTTAACTCGGACTCATTAGGAGATTGTTGAGGAGGAAGTTGTTCGAAATTAACTCTCGCCAAATCGGTGCCTAGGATGGGGATTAAGGGCCGAAAGCCCAAAGGTTGGTGGTTACTTAATTAAGGAACGTCTTTGACGGATAACCTCCCACCGATCTTGCCACCCACCTGGCCGATTAACTTGTGGTTAAGGTCGGCAATATACCTCCTAAAGATAGTCTAAAGTTAGGAGTCGTCTAGGTCCAGGCTTACCCTAGATTAGGATTTTTGATTTTTGATTATTTTTTCTCTTTCTTGATTGATTGGGTGAACTTGTTTGTTAACTGTGCATGTCAGCTTCGTAGAGAGACCCATTCACATATAGACTAACTAGGAACAGTTTACCACCAGAACAAAAACCCGATTCACACATGGCAAAACCACCATCACTGCAAGATAGGTTCTATCCTATTAGGACCTCTCTTCCATCTTGCATTCAGTTGCCCGATAAAGGTTTGACCAATTTGAGCTAAAACCACAATACATCAACACTCTTCCCAAGTTTCATGGATTTGAATCCGAGGATGCATACTTTTTTATAAGAGAATTTGAAGAAGTATGTCTAATGATGAAAATACCCAGCCTAGGAGTAGATGCCATTAAATTACGGTTTGTCCCATTCTCTTTGAAAGACTTAGTAAAGAAATGGCTCTACAGTCTAGAAACTGGTTCCATATCATCATGGGATAATTTCGTCAAACTTTGCCCGAGCATATGAATGCAGCCTTCACAAGTCCGCTAACAATCCATATTCATCAACCTATAATTTTGGTTGAAGAAATAACATATATTTCTCATGGGGCCCAAACAACAATGATCAAACAAGGCCCAATTCTCCAACAATTTTCAACAATCTCCTTATCAAGAAAATTTTCAAACCAAAGTCCTCCACCCTCTTTCCAAACTACACATATGGAAACAAACTCTCTAATATGGAAAGAAAGGTAGAGACTCTAGTTAAAAGCCAAGAGACACTAGCTCAAGTCTTGATTAGGATAGAGATGCAACTGAATCAACAAGAAAGACAAAAGGGAACTCTACCAAGTCAACCATTGCCAAACCCTAGGAATCCTAGGCAAGCCAATGAGGCTTAAGGCCAGACCAGTGTAACTTGGTTTATACCTTGAGGTCAGGGAAACAAGTTGACAATCAAGTATCCATGCCACCGGACTCAGCTCAATCGTCTATTCCATATACTTCCACTCCATCTCCACAAAACTCCAAAGAAACTGAAGTTGATAATTCAGCAAAACAAGTGCACCAACCTATAGCCCCATTTTGAAATAGGCTTAGGAATAATAATAATACACATATAGAGAAACTGCTAGAGGTATTTAATCAAGTTAGGCTCAATATTCCACTTCTTGATGCAATCCAATAGGTCCCTAGTTATGTCAAATTCCTTAAGGACATGTGCACTAAGAAAAGAAAGACAAATGTACCCAAGAAGGTTTTTCTAGCAACTAACATTAGTGAGCTATTGTCCAACCAGATCTCAGTCAAGTACAAAGACCCTGGTTGCCCCACCATTTCTTACACAATAGGTCAAGCTGAAATTAGTAGAGCACTCCTCGATTTAGGAGCAAGCATTAATTTGCTTCCCTTCTCCGTATATCAACAACTTCGCTTAGGCGAACTCAACCAACTCAAGTTACAATCCAATTAGCTGATAGATCAATTAAAGTTCCACAGAAAGAGATCAATAATGTCCTTATACGTGTAGGAGAATTCATTTACCAAGTAGATTTTATTGTTTTAGAGACACAACCTGTGTCTAATCTTAGGTCCCAAACTCCCATCATCTTAGGACGTCCGTTCCTAGCAACTGCTAACGCAATCATAAATTGTAGAAACGGATCCATGAGATTGACTTTTGGAGACATGACCAAGGAAGTCAACGTTTTCAACTTAGGTAAACACCCTACGACATAAACGACCAACCCTTTGAGGTCTACTTCATTGAAAATATGGCTAGTGAGCACAAAGAGGAGATCACACTAGAATCAAAGAATGATGAAGAGTTAGAATTTAGTAATCTCAACCTTGATGAGATTTAGTGGGCAGCAAGTCCAAGTTCTATAGGGATGGAGAATTTAAGCTTCACACCTCCACCCATCGAGCCAACTCCTTCCTTGGAGTTAAAGACCTTTCCTAAACATCTTAAGTACGCCTACCTTGGTGAACAAGAAACGCTACCAGTCATAATTGCATCTAATTTGACTACTAGGCAAGAGGAAGACCTATTGGCAACCCTTAGGAGACATAGAAATCCATAGGTTGGACTATGGCCGATATCAAGGGACTAAGCCCTAAAATAGTCCAGCATAGAATCCATCTAAATGAAGGGGTTAAACCAAAGAGGGACTCACAGCGTGGCTAAACCCGCTCATGCAAGAGGCTGTACAAGGCGAAATAATGAATCTGTTGGATAATGGGATCATTTATCACATTTCTGATAGCCAATGGGTCAGCCCAGTGCACGTGGTCCCTAAAAAATTCCAGTTTTACTGTAGTGGAAAACGACAAGTAAGAGTTAGTGCAAACACGACTACCTACCAATGTTCGAGTATGCATAGACTATTGCAAGTTGAATGCCGCTACTAGAAAAGACCATTTCCCCTCCTATTTATCGACCAAATGCTGGAACGATTAGCGGGCCATGAGTATTACTGTTTCTTGGATGGTTACTCAGGGTATAACCAAATCCCAATAGCCCCGGAGGACTAATAAAAGACAATGTTCACATGTCCATTTGGGACGTTTGCCTATAGCTGAATGCCTTTCGCCCTATGCAATGCCCCACAATATTCTAACGTTGCATGTTAAGCCTTTTCTCCGACATGGTCGAGCGCTTCTTGGAGATCTTCATGGATGACTTCTCCGTCTATGAAAATTCATTTGACCAATGTCTACATCACTTAGAGCTAGTGCTAAAAAGGTGCACCGAAAAGAACTTGATCCTAAATTGGGAAAAGTGCCACTTTATATTGCAGCATGGGATTATCCTAGGTCATGAGATATCTGGGAAAGGGATCAAAGTGGATAAGGCAAAGGTGGAGATCATAGCCAAACTCCCAATTCCACGATGCGTGAAAGACATTCCTTCTTTTTTAGGACACGTTGGTTTTATCGTAGGTTCATTAGGGATTTTAGCAAAATTGCTAGACCCCTTACGAACCTTTTAGCCAAAGACAAGTAGGACGCCCAGTGATGCCCAAGTGAACTATACTACAACTGAGAAAGAATTCTTGGTCGTAGTATTCGCATTGGAGAAATTCCGCCCATACCTACTTGGGACCAAAATCACGATATTCACCGACCATTCTACACTTCGATACTTAATGCTCAAAAAGGATGCGAAGGCTCGACTCATTCATTGGATCCTCCTCCTCCAAGAATTTGATCTTGAAATTCGAGAGAAAAAGGGTGTCGAAAATGTCATCGCAAACCATCTCTCTCGTCCAAGTTGCCAACGCACCTACGACTGTCCATCAATGATAATTTCCCCGACGAATAACTTTTAGCCATCTCTAGGAACCATGGTTTGCCGACATAGTTAATTACTTAGTCACAACCAAACACCATCTAGTTGGTCAAAACAGGATAGATACCGGTTCTTGTCTCAAGTTTGGTATTTCATGTGGGAGGACCCTTACCTCTTCAAATATTGTAGCGACCAAATAATTAGGAGATGTGTTCCCGAAGAGGAAACTAGAAATGTTCTATCCTTTTGTCATGACTTTGCTTTCGGTGGACACTTTGGTCCCCGCAAAACAGCCGAAAAGGTACTACAGAGTGGCTTCTATTGACCCACTTTGTTTAAAGACGCATTTGAATTTTGTAAAACTTGCACAAGATGCCAAATGATAGGAAGACTTTCTAAATGTAATATGATGCCCCTAAACCCAATTCTAGAAGTAGAACTCTTTGATGTTTGGAGCATTGATTTTATAGGTCCCTTCCCTAATTCATTTGGGCACCAATACATCTTGTTGGTTGTAGATTACGTATCCAAATGGGTTGAAGCCATCCCTGTCAAGACAAATGACAACAAAGTTGTTGTCAAGTCTTGAAAGAAAACATCTTTTCACACTTTGGAACCCCTCGTGCCATATTAGTGATAATTGTACACATTTTTGCAATAGAACTTTTGAAACTCTTATGCGAAAATATGTCATAACACACAAGTTATCTACACCTTACCATCCTCAAACCAGTGGGCAGGTAGAAGTCTCAAATAGGCAAGTTAAGCTTATCTTGGAGAAAACTGTGAATCATAACAGGAAGGACTGGTCCACCAAATTGGTGGATGCCTTATGGGCATTTAGGACCGCCTTTAACATGATTCTAGGAATGTCTCCTTATAGATTAGTCTTTGGAAAGGCTTGCCACCTTCCTGTTGAGTTTGAGCATCGAGCCTTATGGGCAATTAAGCAACTGAATTTTGATCTAGCTAAGGCCGGTGCACTTCGGAAATTGCAAATTTCTGAACTTAAGGAGTTAAGGAACGAGGCGTATGAAAATGCGAAGATTATGAAAGATAGGGTTAAGGTTTTTCATGATAAGTTCATCATGAGAAAAACTTTTGTCCAAGGACAAAAAGTCTTACTCTATAACTCTAAACTTCACCTTTTTCCCAGAAAATTGAAATCAAGATGGACAGGGCCTTTCGTTGTTAAGACTGTGTTTCCACATGGAGCCATAGAGATATACGACCCTAAGAATAGAAATGAATTCAAGGTAAATGGTCCAGCGTCTGAAACCATTTTTGGAATCAGTACGGAAGCAGACACAGCCATGGGTCTTTTTGACCCAATGTATCGGTAACTCTACCTCTCTCTACCAGTTCATTTCATGTATTTATACATACATGCATACATTGGGACAATGCATGAGACAAGTGTGGGGGAGGGTACTAACCTTAATTTCAAAAATAATAAAATATTAATAAAAATAAAAAAATAAAAATATATATAATAAAATAATAAAAAAGATATTTATTTTAACATAGATTATTGACTAACTGTAGGTTGCTGTTAACATAACTCACTAACCTTAGGTTATTAATGTAACAAAAATAAAATAAAAAAAAATATAAAGTAATAATAAAATAAAAATAAAAAATAAAAGTTAATAAAATATAGTTGAAAAAGGAAACAATATTTTAACTTATCTTTTGAAAGAAATCCAAGTTAATCTTAAGAATTAGGAAAATCATGATTAGGATTTTAAAAACTTGGTCAAAATAAAATAAATTGTTGGATTTTTAGGTATAGGAGAAAAATTGAATAAGTAATTAGTCTTAATTTTTACCTTATTGAAATGAGCATACTTAATACACTTACACATTTAGGATTCTAAGACAAAGACACTTGTGCCTTATAAAAAAATATATTAATATAAATTAAAAAAATAGAGTTCACTAATTAAGCTGGATACATGTGCCTCAAGAAGCATAAGTATTCACGCCTAAGGGCCATCTTATAAATAAAGTCCTTAGTTTTTGTGGCCTAGTTCACTCGAGTCTTAAGTCTGTGGGGTGTTTTCTCACCCGGTGCCCTAAAATGACTGGTTTGGGAGCCACCGACCTTAGGCTCGCTACATGTGTGAATTAGAAAGCCTAAGAAAACTAAAATATTATCTATATATGTACTAACACATCTAATAGTCAATTAGTTAGGTATGAGGGCCTCAAGAAGCCTTGATACTTATACAAAAGAAAATTAGATGAGTTATACATATTAAAAAATATACATGTATATATATATTAAAAAAATAATAATAATAGAGAAGCATGTGAGTCCAAGTTAAAGAATCCCTACTAAAGATTCACATTCACAAGGATGCATATGACTTAGGGTAACAAAAGAGACTATATAAAAATTCAATTTTAATCCTTACCTAAAATTGATAACAAATTATTATATAGAGACTAAGTTCAAGAATGAATAAAAATGATAATCCTAAAACTTACAGATTGCTTAGTTTCTTCAAACATATTTCAAATATTTCTTTTTTTTCAAAATAAAAAAAAAATTGTTCACTAACATTTTTCTTTTTTTCTTTTATGGATTTTGTGGGTGTAATCCACTGAAAACCCTCACGAGACAACACTCGTCCTCTATGGGTAACCTAGAGGTTTAATGGCTTGTTGCACGTGCTAAGTGCAATCGTGATTCCTACGAAAGTGAGTTAGGATAGGTTAATTTTTATTTCCTTTTTCTTTTTAGTTTTACTCGAGGATGAGCAAAAAGATAAGTGTGGGGGTGTGATAGGCAGTCAAAAGTGCATATTTATCATCATATTTATCATCATATTTCTCTACTTATTTTTTTATAAAGCACTGCTACGTAACGTTTTATTATTTAATATTGTACAGGCCTTGAGTAATTAAAGAATAAATAAATGAAGTACAATTGAAGCCCAAAAGCCCAAAAATCCAACAAGCCCAAAAAGCACAATAAATTCAGACATTTGAGACAATCATATTTGGAGATTGAAAAAAAATCCAAGTAAATTCGTGATTGGAAATCAATTATTCTCCAAGTAGAAGAAAGAATATTCTCAGGTTGGTTAAAGGCCTAGCGATTTTGCTTCCCCCATGACTTGAAACATTCATCTTTAAAATCAAAGGACACGTCCTTTGCGAGCAAGTTGGTTAAGGGCCTAGCGATTTTGCTAAAATCCTTAATGAACCGTCGGTAGAACCCACATGCCCTAGAAAGGATCTAATATCCTTGATGCTTTTAGGTGGTGGAAGCTTAGCAATCACTTCGACTTTAGCTTTGTCCACTTCAATGCCTCTCCTAGAAATCTCATGGCCTAAGACAATCCCTTGTCTCACCATGAAGTGACATTTCTCCCAGTTTAGAGTTAGATTCTTCTCCTTGCGTCTTTGCAGAACTAACTCTAGGTGATGAAGACACTGATCAACTAAATCTCCGTAGATGGAGAAGTCATCCATAAAAATCTCAAGGAAACATTCTACCATGTCGGAGAAAAGACTAAGCATGCACCATTGGAATGTTGCGGGAGTATTACACAATCCAAAAGGCATGTGTCGGTAAGCGAAGGTTTAGAATGGACAGGTGAACGTGGTCTTTTCCTGGTCTTCTGCAGCAATGAGGATTTGATTGTATCCTTAGTACCCATCTAGGAAGCAATAGTACTCATGTCCAGCCAAGCATTCAAGCATTTGTTCGATGAAGGGCAGCGGGAAGTGATCTTTACGGGTAGCTTCATTCAACTTCCTATAGTCGATACAAACACGAACCTTGGTAGGCAATCTTGTTTGTACTAACTCTTTTTGCTCATTTTTAACCACCGTAAAGCCAGCTTTCTTTGGGACCGCATGAACCGGACTAACCCATTGGCTATCAAAAATGGGATAAATGATCTCGTTGTCTAATTGTTTCATAATTTCCGCTTTTACTGCCTCTTTCATGACTTTGTTAAGCTTACGCTGGGGGTCCCTCCTGGGAGTTGCTTCATCGGTTAAATGGATTCTATGTTGAACTATAGCTGGACTTATCCTTTGATATCCTGCATTGTCCATCCAATGGCTTCCCTATGTCTTTTCAGAATAGACATTAAGTCGTCCTCATGTTGCTCAGTCAGGTGGGATGCTATGATGACTGACAGAGTTTCTCTTCCTCCCAGGTAGGCGTACTTGAGGTGTTCGGGTAAGGCTTTTAGCTCTAGGGAAGGTGTTGCTTCATTGGAGGTAATATCAGGACTTTCATCCTATGATGAGGTACACTTGGGCTTGACGCCCAATCCACTGCCGAATAAACGATCTGGTCTAGATTAAAATCCTCAGACTCCAGATCATACTCTGCCTCTATTTCTATCTCCAGGCTTTCCTCATTCTCAATGGTCAGATTTTCAATAGAATTGACCTCAAATGTCTAATCATTCATATCCCTAGGTTGTCTTCAAAGATTGAAGACATTGACTTCCTTTGTCATGTCTCCAAGGTCAATCGCATGGACCTGTTCCTACAGTTGATTATGACATTGACTGTAGCAAGGAATGGGCGCCATAAGATAACTGGAGTTTGAGACCGTGAATTTGACACAGGTTGGGTCTTAAGCACAATGAAGTCAACGGGGTAGATGAAATCCCCGACCCGGATAAGGACATCTATGATTTCCCCCTTCGGGATTTTCGTAGATCGGTCAGCTAGCTGAATGGTGACTCGAATTGGGTTTAGCTCGCCCAACCTAAGTTGTTGGTATACTGAGAGAGGTAGCAAGTTGATACTTACTCCCAGGTCAAGGAGTGCTTTGTTAATTTCTGTTTGTCCTATGGTGCAGGAAATTGTGGGACATTCGGGATCCTTGTATTTTACCGAATGGGACCAAACAGAATTTTGCTTATATTGGTTGCCAAGAACACTTTCTTGGGCACATTTGTCTCTCTCTTCTTCGTACACATATCCTTAAGAAATTTGGCATAAGCTAGGACTTGTTAGATAGCGTCAAGAAGAGGCACATTCAATTTGACCTGGTTAAACATCTCAAGCATCTTTTCCATGTGCATATTCTTATTGTTGTTCCTAAGCCTATTGGGAAAGGGTGCTATAGCCTTATGAACTTGTTCAGCAGCTTTGTCCTCGTCATATGTTTGAGGAGCAGATTGAGAAGAACTAGCAGAGGTGGAGGCTGGAGTAGGATCAGTATGACTGAATTTTTCAATTGGTAGACCTGGTTGTCCACCTTCTTTCCTGATCGAAGTGTGTGAACATCATTGCACTAGTTGTGATCGACGGATCCTGAATTTCATATGCTTGATTGGAGTTTTTAGGGTTAACTAGAGGCTAACTAGGTAAAGTACCCTTTGGTCTTTCATTTAGAGAGCTACCTAACTGACTCATTTGTATTTCCAATCTCGATATAGCCTGCGAATGGTTGTTCAGTGTTTGTCCTGGTTTTGCATGAAAACGGCTTAGGACTTCATAAAAGCTTCCATGCTATCCTCCAATTTGCTGAATTTTGTTTCCATTGGTGAACTTTGAGAGGAGGAAGATGGAGCTTGACTGGGGAAATTTGGTAGAGGACTGGGATGGTGAAAATTGTTGGAGAAATTAGGCTTGGGAGGATTGTTCTGGTCCCAAGAGAAATTTGGGAGATTCCTCCAACCTGGATTGTATGTTTACGAGCAGGGATTATGCGGCAGACGTGAGTAGGCCGCGTTCAGGTATCCCGGTGGCACTTGCTGGGTATGAAAAATAAGGCTGTGTTCAAAGATATGGTTTGGTGCCGACAATATGAACAACTCGGATTGTGAATTGGTGGTGGGTTGATTTGGTTGACATTGGCTGGCTCTTTTGTCGCTAGAGCCTTAATTCTCTTCATTAGGGTTGTAATCTTAGCTTCTGCAGCTATGGATGATTCTAGAGATAGGAGCCCTCCTCTTGAAGCTATAGATTATGAATTCCTTGGTTTTTCCGAGGCTGACTCCCATTGCAGGGTTTTCTCAGCTAAATCCTCAAATAAGTCCCAACCCTGATTCTCATCCTTTTGCAAGAACCCTCCCTGACACATGGTTTCTAACAGGATTTTCATCTGATAATCTAAACCATCGTAGAGAATCTGGCACTGACGCCATTTCTCCACACAATGATGAGGGCACTGAGCTAGAGATCTTTGATTTGCTCAATTATCTCCAAAATGGTTCGCTCGATTCTTGCCGGAACTGCATGATATTCTTTCTAATGAGGGCAGTTTTGTGAATTGGGTAGAATTTCTTCTAGAAGGCCTTGACGAAATCGTCCCACGTTGTAATTGAATCAACCGCCAAACTGTACAACCATTTCTTAGGTAGGTCCTTTAGGAAAAAGGGGATGAAACGTAACCTAACGGCATCGTCTCCTAGCTAGGGAATACGCATCATGAGGCACACTTCTTCAAATTCCCTAACAAAGAAGTATGCGTCCTTTGATTCTAAACCATGAAACTTTGGGAGAGTGTTGATGAATTGAGGCTTTAATTCAAAATTATTTCCATTTGCCTCAGGCAATTTTATACAAGATGGCAATGAGGTTCTGATCAGGTAAAACCTGTCCTGAAGTGATGCCATCACCGGTTCTGGATGTAAGGGTAAAGAAGTGTTTCTTGTTAATCTAGAAGTTACAGAATCTCTCACATACTCTTGCATGCAGCACACAAAAAACAACGTAAAGACAACAAACAATCGAAGAGAATAAAATAAACAAACAAAAGAAAAAACAACCACAAAGCCTAAGTCTAAGGTATCTGGACCTAGACGACTCCTAACTGGTCGATTCTCCGGGGAGGTTGTTACAGGAACTCGACTACAAGCTAATCGGTTAGGAAAGGGCAAAACTCGGTGGGGGGTATCCGGCGTGAGCCACAGGCCTTAATTACGCCAAACCACGGAGCTTTCAAGGCTTTGCCTCTCAATCCACTTTTCTTAGACACCGATTTTGTTGGAGTATAGTTCTTGCAATTTTCACTCTTGGTTAATCTCCTAGTGAGTCTAAGATGTCCCTAGGGCCAACGTCTATCAATTTTTAGTTAAGGTTTGGGATAGTGTGAGTGCACTTGGAGATGATTTTTAGGCTAAGGAAGGGTGATGAAATTCTCACCTTATCTTGTTTATTTGAGATTTTGCCTTAATGTCAATGTGCAAGTGTAAAGTTTATTCATAACAAGATAACACTCAAAGCGATAAATCACTCTAAAATGCTGGTCCTATTCTATATGAATGCATACGTACCTTTTCTCCTGCACTCTTCAACAGAAATTGAAATGAATTTAAATAGACACGTGCCCTAAATGTAAGAGTCTAATCCAAATTTCAATTAAGCAACAAATGAATTTCTATTGAGTTTATTACACATGCATAAGGTGAAGCATACAAGGAAACTAAAAAATTTAGAAAGCAATTTGAGTGAATTTCGGCAACCCTGCAGAAGAGTTTGTTAGTACTTCAATCGGAGAAACTCATTTTTACACGAATTTTCCGAGGGCAAATGAATCCTCGTGCAACGTCCTTGGCCACCACTTTCGCTTCCCGTGATAGTAAGCTCCTTGGTACTTCTCCTACACACAAGAATAAGAAAAATCTTTAGTATTGAACAATAAAGCAGTTCCTCCCCCCGGCAACGGCGCCAAAATTTGATCGATAAAAAGCAAGCACAAGAATAAGTAAAAGAGTGTGGATCGATATTACTACTTTTGCGATTTTTTCATAGTAGCGAAGTAGCTATACGGGTCGTATCCACAAGGAGGGAGAGCGATGAAAGCTTGATGCGGCTTCTTTGTTCAAGAAAAGAGAAAGTTCTTTGTTTCAAATAAAGAATTGGAAAATGAAAACAAGTTGGTTTCAAAAATTATTTTTAGAATGATTTGGTAGTTTGTAAAGTTGGATTTTCTTAATGATAAAAACGTATGGCAACTTTCTACTAAGTGCTCCCACTAATCCCTAACTTCTTGAAGATGTAGCCTCACGATGGATCATAGGCAAGCATACCCCTTATACATTAGAACTATTCACGTGGAAATTGAGTGAAAGTTCTTCCTATAACTTAGCTTAACACGGCAAAAACTTGGACATTCCCTTATTAAGATCCAATTGAAGGCGAGAATACGGGAAGATACAAGTACACTAATGGTATCGGCAAAGTTAAAAGAAAAATCTCTAACTTATAAAAACAAGTAAAGCATGCAATCCATAGATCATCAAAACCCGTTAAGCATGAAATATAAGAAAGTGAATACTTGAATGTAAGTTAGAGTTAGAATCCTCGTCTTAAGATATCATAGCTCTTGTTTGCACAGGCTTGTTTGACATTATTGACTCATTTGGTTTATCACTCAAGTTGTTAGAGATTAGTGGGTAGTAGCTAATTAGCCATATAATGGAAGAGTTAGTTAGACATGGTAGTAAAAGAAACAACAAAGGAAAAGAAGTAAAGAGAAAGGGAGTTACACTACAACAAGAAGGTAAAAGCAATTGAAAACACAAGTAGATGGAAAGAAGAAAGAGAAGTAGTTACTTGTATTTGCTTGTCACCTTCAATACAACATTTACACTCTCTCTCTCTCACTCTCTCTCTCTCTCTCTCTCTCTCTCTCTCTCTCTCTCTCTCTTTCACTCTCTAATGGCTAAAACTAAAACTAGAAGATGAAAGAAGTTACAACAACAACAAGATAAAAACAACTCCTAAACTCGGATCTGGCTCTCTTTAGACCCCAGGGGGTATTTATAGGCACAGGGGAAAGGGGGCTAGGGGGACAACCCCTGCCCAAAGCCCGGGTGCGCGCGCCTGTACGGCCGTAGAAATGCGGCCCAGGCTGTGTTTCCTCGGCAATGCCCGGCGGTGCACGCCTGGCTTCCTGCTTGGTGTCGTCCCATCTGTCTCCTATCAGGTTGATCTTCTGGTTTCTGGATTTGATACCCTGGGCTGACAAAATCTTCACTTTAAAGTCAATGGCTACTTGGTAGGCCTTTAATCACCAATTAAATTTTGATTTAGTGTCTTCTTCTTCATTTGCACACCATGGACCTAGGATCAAGCAAGCAAAACTTTATTAGCAGAATTTTATATCAAATAAATATGCGGATGTGATAAAAATTATGCAAAATTAGAGACTAATCAGTTGTGGGTCCCTCCTGGGAGTCGCTTCATCGGTTAAATAGATTCTATGTTGAAGTATGGCTGGACTTATCCCTTTGATATCCTTCATCGTCCATCCAATAGCTTCCCTATGTCTTTTCAGAATAGACATTAAGCTATCCTCTTGTTGCTCAGTCAGGTGAGATGCTATGATGACTAGCAAGGTTTCGTTTCCGCCCAAGTAAGCGTACTTGAGGTGTTCAGGTAAGGCTTTTAGCTCTAGAAAGTTGTTACTTCATTGGAGGCAATCTCCGGACTTGCAATCCTATAATGAGGTATACTTGGGCTTGACGCCAGTCCACTGCAGAATCTACGATCTGGTCAAGATTAAAATTCTCAGACTCTATTTCAAACTCTGCCTCTATTTCTATCTCCATGCTTTCCTCATGCTCACTGGTCAGATTTTCAATAGAATTGACCTCAAAAGTCTGATCATTGGTATCCCTGGGTTGTCTTCTAAGATTGAAGACATTGACTTCCTTCGTCATGTCTCCAAGGTCAATCGCATGGACCCATTCCTACAGTTGATTATGACATTGGCTGTAGCAAGAATGGGCGTCCTAAGATGACCGAAGTTTGAGACGTAGATTTGACACAGGCTGGGTCTCAAGCACAATGAAGACAACGGGGTAGATGAAATCCCCGATGCGGCTAAGGACATCTGTGATTTTCCCTTTCGGAATTTTCACAGATCGGTCAGCTAACTGAATGGTGACTCGAGTTGGACTTAGCTCGCCCACCCATGTTGTTGGTATACTGAGAGAGGTAGCTAGTTGATACTTGCTCCCAGGTCAAGTAGTGCTCTGCTATTCTATTTGTCCTATGGTGCAGGAAATTGTGGGACATCCGGATCCTTGTATTTTACCGGAATGGGACCAGACAGAATTTCGCTTATATTGGTTGCCAAGAACACTTTCTTGGGCACATTTGTCTTTCTCTTCTTCGTACACATATCCTTAAGAAATTTGACATAAGCTGGGACTTGTTGGATAGCGTCAAGAAGAGGTACATTCAGTTTGACCTGGTTAAACATCTCAAGCATCTTCTCCATGTGCATATTCTTATTGTTGTTCCTAAGCCTATTGGGAAAGGGTGATACAGGCTTATGAACTTGTTCAGCAGCTTTGTCGTCATCAGATGTTTGATGAACAGATTGAGAGGAACTAGCAGCGGTGGAGGCTGCAGTAGAATCAGTATGGACTGGATTTTTTGTTGGTAGACCTGGTTGTCCACCTTCTTTCCAGATCGAAGTGTGTGAATAGCAATGCACTGGTTGATCGACGGATCCTGAATTTCATACGCTTGATTAGAGTTTTTAGGGTTAATTAGCGGCTGACTAGGTAAAGTACCCTTTGGTCTTTCACTTAGAGAGCTAGCTAACTGACTCATTTGTATTTTTAATCTCGATATAGCCTACGAATGGTTGTTCAGCATTTGTCCCTAGTTTTGCATGAAAGCGGCTTGGGACTTCATAAAAGCTTCCATGCTCTCCTCCAATTTACTGAATTTCTTTTCCATTGGTGAACTTTGGAAGAGGAAGATGGAGCTTGACTGGGAAATTTAGTGGAAGACTGGGATGGTGAAAATTGTTGGAGAATTAGGCTTGGGAGGATTGTTCTGGGCCTAAGAGAAATTTGGATGATTCCTCCAACCGGAATTGTATGTTTGTGAGTAAGGATTATGCGGCGGCCGTGAGTAGGCCGCGTACAGGTGTTCCGATGGCACTTGCTGGGTATGAAAAATAGGGCACTCTTCAAAAATATGGTTTGGTGCCTGCCAGTATGAACAATCCGGATTGTGAATTGGTGGTGGGTTGATTTGGTTGATATTGGCTGGCTTTTTTGTTTTTAGAGCCTCTATTCTCCTCATTAGGGTTGGAATCTTAGCTTTGCAGCTATGGATGATTTTAGAGATAGGATCCCTCCTCTTGAAGCTATAGATTGTGAATTCCTTAGTTTTTTCCGAGGCTGGCTCCCATTGCATGGGTTTTCTCAGCTAAATCCTTAAATAAGTCTCAACCCTGATTCTCATTCTTTTGGAAGAACCCTCCCTGACACACGATTTCTAAAAGGGTTTTCGTTTGATATCTAAACTATCATAGAGAACCTGGCACTGACGCCATTTCTCTACACCGTGATGAGGGCACTGAGGTAGGAGATCTTTGAATCGCTCAAAGTATCTCCAAAATGGTTCACTCGGTTTTAACTGAACTGCATGATATTCTTTCTAATGAGGGAGTTTTGTGGATTGGGTAGAATTTCTTCAAGAATGCCTTGACGAAATCATCCCACGTTGTAACTGAAATCTACCGCCAAACTATACAACCATTTATTCGCTAGGTCTTTTAGGGAAAAGGGAATGTAATGTAACCTAACGGCATCGTCTCCTAGCTGGGGAATACGCATCATGAGGCACACTTCTTCAAATTCCCTAACGAAGAAGTATGCGTCCTCCGATTCTAAATCATGAAACTTTGGGAGAGTATTGATGAATTGATGCTTAAATTCATAGTTATTTCCATTTGTCTCAGGCAATTTTATACAAGATGCTAATGAGATTCTGATCGGGTAAAACTTGTCCTGAAGTGACACCATCACCGTTATGGATGCAAGGGTAGAGAAGTGTTTCTGATTAATCTGGAAGTTATAGAATCTCTTACCCACTCTTGCATGCAGCACACCACAAACAACGTAAGACAACAAACAATCAAAAAGAATAAAATAAACAAACAAAAAGAAAAAAACTTGGTCGATTCTCCAGAGGAGGTTGTTGGAGAACTCAACTACAAGCTAATCGGCCAGGAAAGGGCAAAACTCGGTGGGAGGTATCCGGGCGTGAGCCATGGGCCTTAATTACGCCAAACCACGGAGCTTTCGAGGCTTTGCCTCTCAATCCACTTTCCTTAGACACCGATTTTGCAGGAGTATAGTTCTTACAATTTCCACCCTCGGTTAATCTCTTAGTGAATCTGAGATGTCCCTAGGGCCAACGTCTATCAATTTTAGTTAAAACTTGGGATAGTGTGAGTGCACTTGGAGATGGTTTTTTGGCTAAGGAAGGGTGATGAAATTCTCCCCTTATCTTTTTTATTTGGGATTTTACCCTTAATGTCAATTGTGCAAGTGTACAGTTTATTCACAACAAGATAACACCCAAAGCAATAAATCACTCTAAAATGTTAGTCCTATCTATATGAATGCACACGTATCTTTTCTCCAGCACTCTTCAACAGAAATTGAAATGATTGAAATAGACACGTGCCCTAAATGCAAGAGTCTAATCCAAATTTTAATTAAGCAACAAATGAATTTCTGTTGAGTTTATTACACATGTATAAGGTGAAGCATTGAAGGAAATTTAAAAAAAAAATTTGAGAAAGCAATTTGAGCGGCTTTCGGCAACCCTGCAGAAGAGTTTTTTAGTACTTCAATCAGAGAAACTCGCTTTTACATGAATTTTTTGAGGGCAAATGAATCCTCGTGGCAACGTCCTTGAACACCACTTTCGCTTCCTTGATAGTAAGCTCCTTGGTACTTCTACACACAAGAACAAAGAAAAATCTTTAGTATTGAACAATAAGTCGTTCTATCCCCGGCAACGGCACTAAAATTTGATCGGCAAAAAGCAGCACAAGAATAAGTAAAAAGAAGTGGATCGATGTTACTGCTTTTGCGATTCTTCCGTAGTAGCGAAGTGGCTATACGGGTCGTATCCACAAGGAGGGAGAGCGATGAAAGCTTGATGCGGCTTTGTTATTCAAGAAAGAGAGAGTTTTCTTGTTTCAAATAAAGAATTGGAAAATGAAAACAAGTTGGTTTCAAAAATTGTCTTAGAATGATTTGGTGGTTTGTAAAATTAGATTTTCTTAATGATAAAAACGCATGGCTAACTTTCTACTAAGTGCTCCCACTAATCCCTAACTTCTTGAAGATGTAACCTCACGATGGATCATAGGCAAGCATATCCCTTATACATAGGAACTATTCATGTAGAAATCGAGTGAAAGTTCTTCCTATAACTTAGCTTAACACGGCAAAAATTTGGACATTCCCTTATCAAATCTAATTGAAGGCGAGAATACGGAATATACAAGTGCATTAATGGTATCGGCAAAGTTAAAAGGAAAATCTCTAACTTACAAAAACAAGCAAATTCTAAACTTTATAGATCATCAAAACCCGTTAAGCATGAATAGAAGAGAGCTAATACTTGCAAGTAAGTTAGAGTTAGAACCCTCGTCTTAAGATTATAGCTCTTGTTTGCACAAGGTTTATTTGACACTATTGACTTATTTGGGTTTATCAATCAAATTGTTAGAGATTAGTGAGTTAGTAGTTAGTTAGCCATACAATGAAAGAGTTAGTTAGACATGGTAGTAAAATAAACAACAAAAGAAAAAAGTAAAGAGAAAGGGAGTTACACTACAACAAGAAAGTAAAAGCAAATGGAAAGCACAAATAAATGGAAAGAAGAAAGAAAGTAGTTACTTGTATTAGCTTGTCACCTTCAAATACAACTCTTACACACTCTCTCTCTCTTTCACTATAATGGCTAAATTAAAACAGAAAAGGAAACTAAAACAACTACAATGCTAAAAACAAGATTACAATAATGCTCTAAATTCTGGATCTGCTTCTCTTCAGACCCCAGAGGGTTTTTATAGGCACCAGGCGAAAGGGGGCCGGGGTCAACCCCTGGCCCAAAGCCCGGGCGCGCCCGCGCCCGTACAGCCGCGAAAACGGACCAGGCCGTGTTTCCGCAACCATGCGAGGCAGCGCGCGCCTGGCTTCGAGCAGCGTGTCGTCTTGTCTGTCCCCTGTCAGTGGATCTTCTGATTTCTAGATTTGTTGCCCTGGGCTAACAAAATCTCCTCTCTAAGGTCAATGGCTACTTGGTAGGCCTTTCATCACCCATTAAATGGTGATTTAGGGTCTTCTTCTTCATTTGCACACCATGGACCTAGGATCAAACAAGCATAGCTTTACTAGCAGAATTTTATATCAAATAAATATGCGAATGTGATAAAAATTATGCAAAATTAGAGACCAATCAAAGACCCGTGAGGTCAACATTTTGACGGTCAACCCGGCCATGCCTGTCCTCTTCTTCAGCTCCAGATTACCAGGGTTCCTAATAACCCATATGGCGTAACCGGAACGCTGATGTCGACAGAGGCGACGCGCGCGTCAACTACAGACGTAAGAGCTGGAACAACCATCTGTCCAGCAGATACAGAACGCGAGGCTCAAGCCTGTGTCTCTTCTGAGTTACATCAGACGCGCGAGGTCCACATATGGAGACAAAACGCGAAGCCCAAAATGCTTGCGTTTCTGAGACTTCACCTCTCAAACATGACGGTCAGCAGCGCGAGGTCCGTGCCTCTTCTCAGAGACAAGAGACCTGCGTTTCTACAACAGAACGTAGGACCCAGAAGGTCCACGTTTCTCAAGTGTCGCTAGCCAGATGCGACAATCAGCAACGCGAGGTCCGCGTCTCTTCTCAGCAGAGACATGAGACCCGCGTTTCAAAGTCAAAATGCGAGAGCTGCGTCCTTCTATAGAACGTGAGCTCCACGTTTCAGAGTTGCAATGCAGGATGGCTCTCAGAAGCTGAAAAGCCCTTGAAGACCCGAGCTAATCTCTTTGATCCCCTTCGATAGATCTAAGGGATTATTTGACAAAGAAAATGAGTGCTAATTAGATCACTCCATCTTGTTACTGTGAACGGCTCATCACGGCAATGCTCTCTGAATGTCGCTGCAGCTCACATGTGAGCAAGCAGTCGGTATTCAGACGATTAACTTAACCTCCAGATCAGCCAAAGGCGTCGTTCCCATACCCCAAAGTCACTGCAAACATGATAGGTCCTAAGCACTACGCTAAGTAGAAGTAGGGAAAAACAACCGGCAGTCAGCTCTGACGAGTCTGAAACGGAATAAGAAGGAGTGTACCACCGCATACTCGCACTCGACTGGTGCGGTAGCCCCAATTGACTATAGTGCCCTAGCCCGGGGCATTGAAGTAAGTGAATCACACTCTGCCATCGCGGAATCACAGGTCTCGAACTCTTCTATAGAGAAGGAAGCCTTTGCGTATATGGCAAACCCTCTCTGAGGAGACGACCAGGCATTTAGAACAGCAAGCCAGGTCCAGAAGGAACAATTCGATATGATTCGCGCCCGACAAGAATCGATCGATACCCTCAAGTAGATGCTTGCACAATTGCTTGAGGACAAGAGAAGTTGAAGGCCAAAACTTCTTCTAAAAAGTCTAAAGACAAGCGGAA
>JAVJIF010000951.1:0-107243 GCA_038442645.1 Agave tequilana
ACTAGGACTTATATTTGTACACAGTGTGGGACCACAAATAAATCTATATATGATGGGTTTGATTGCTTATTTGTGCCCATATTAAGTGTGCTAGTATAGCCTAGTTTTGATGACACATACATTTTAAAACTTGTATTCTCATTTCGGATTTGTGTTATGTTCATGTGCTTTCATTTCATGTATATGTTTATTTTGCCAAAACTTTAAGATATACATGTATACCTCTTGAGTCATTTGCCTTTCATGCAAATCTATATATTTGGACTCAATTGTGTTTAGGAGGATATGTATGTATACTTCTTGTGTTGTCAAAACATACATATACCTTGAAATATAATTATTTTAAAATGAAAAATTTGTGATGATTTTCATGCTTTCAAAATTTATGATAATTTTCATATTTAAAGGAATATTGAGCTTTATTGCCATTTTCATGATGCCATGTGATTTATACATATCTCATGAAAAATATTTTTGATTTATTCCTTGATTGAAGGATACCGTACTAGTTTTAAAACATTTTCATTTAACTAGTTCGAATTCTTCATGTGGTAGATTATATGATGATACACTTAAGCTTAATTTTCAATTGGTATCATTGGATATTTTCAATTGGTATCAATTTGACTCTTGTTGTATATACTCATATTTTGTTCTCTCATATATGTATGTATCTACTTCAATGGTATACTCTTTCATACATATATATGTTTTGTGTGTGCTGCTTTTTTAAAATGGACTTATATTTTTTAGCACAAAGTTTTGTATATGCTAAGCTTAATTCAAATTAATAATCTTAAACAAGCTATGCATTGTGTTTCAAAATTGGTATCAAAAATCAAAATTGGTTGTTCTATATTTGGTACCTAAAAGAAAATTGTGTATTTAAGAAAAATTCAAAATTTTTTATTATTTGTATTGCCTATATGCAAGGAGAGCTTAACATCTCTTCTACGTATAGATTCATGTTGAGTGTATCTTGTGTTGAGGAGCTTAACATCTCTTCTTTATGCGGTACACGTGTGTAGGGGGAGCTTCACATCTCCTTTATGCATTAATAATATGTGTTATGTGAATTGGGGCTTATCATCCCTTCTTCATGTAATGCATATGTGTAGGGAAGCTAACTTAGCGTCTTCCTCTTCATGAATGTATATAGCATATATTCTTTATTGATTGATTTTTAGGTTAACCCCTTATTTATCTATTTGTTTATGACAAAAAGGGGGAGAAAATTTGATGATTTGTTTTTACTTTTAACCCTTTGTTGATGATTGACAAAAAGGGGGAGAAAGATTTTGAGGTTTATATGCATGTTGAGTAAATTTATATTTATGCATATATGTTTTGTTTTGCAAATAGGAGAAAAAGATTTGATTTGTTTTATCTCCACTCATTTGCATACATATTTATGAGCATATACTGCATATTTATTTATTTATTTGGTATGCATGAGTTAAGGGGGAGCTTCTTTGAAACTTTACTTTAATCCATGCATATATAACTTCATGAGTTTGTCATCATCAAAAAGGGGGAGATTGTTGGCCCAAAGGTCCATCACTCTAGTTTTGATGATGATCAACTCATGGGTTATATTACTAATGATCTTGTGCTAATTAGTGACAGATTTATGATCAAGATCTTAGTAGGTGCATAGCTCAACAAAAGATAAAATGTTAAGATTTGGAGGTAGCACGGTGTGATCCAAGGAGCTTTTGGATCAAGCTTGGACCAAGTCAAGGAGATGAGAAGCCTTCAAGTGAAGACTTCAAGAAGATAAAGACTTGTGTCTAGGTATAAGATTTATTTTTTTGTTTTAGTTTAAAAATGTAAAGGATAGAATAGTTGGTGGATTGCTCAAATATATATCACACACACACACTCTGATTTAGTTGTCTTTTCATAAAAGAATTTTTAGTTAGAAAAGACTTTCATTTTGAGAAAAACATCATGTTGGTTTTTGGTATTTCTTTATATACATATCCTTTAACCCAAAACCAAGTTTAGTGCTTAATGTCAAAAACATGATATTTCATCTTAATGTGTAGTGGATCATATCCATACACACTATGCCTTAATGAATTCATAATATCTAGTTTTTGTATTTAAAGGAGGTTTTGGAAAATAAGTTTTTAGAAAATACAAGTTTTCATTTGAAACAATATTTCCAACTTACAAAAATAGTCCAATCTTTTATAACATGCCTGATTTTGTGCAAGCATGTTTGTTTATCATTGTATATTGGTAAAACTATTTTTGTAGATTTTCTAAGTATTCATGGGATTTTATTTGAACCTAAAAGACAAACTTTTAAATCCCAGAATTGTTGTGTTCAGGCTTCAGCGGTCGACCGTACGGTCGACCGGCACTGAAGTCGGCCGATCGTGAGGTCGACCGACGTGCACAGACGTGCACGCCTAGACCTGGCAGTTGGCCGGTCGACCGAGCGGTTGACCGGAAACTGAGAGCTGTGCTCTCTGTTTATTTCGGTCGACGGAGGCTCCAACGGTCGGATTTCTGACCGTTGGCGGTCGACCGGCCGGTCGACCGGCAGGCCTGACAGACCCCAACAGCTATATTTTCTGGCCTATATAAAAGGGGTTTGGTCATTGTTTTGACACAAGATTTAGGAGAGCTTTGAGCCAGTTTTTCCCATTCTTTAAAAAGAGTTTTCTCCACATATTTGAGAGCAAATATTTCCTATCTAAAGGGAAGATTTTATCAAGAGTGTTTTAAAGTGATTTCTTGAGTTTTTCACCTTAAATTCAATCCTTGCTTTCTCACAATCACTTGAGCTATCCATTGTCTATTTATCCATAGGATTGTGTTGTGAGAGTTTTTGTAGGTGATCAAAGTGTTGTGATCACCAAAGATCTTTTCCTTGTTCTTTGAGGAAGCGGGCAAAGTGTGCTCGTTGTGGGTGTGGAGTTCGGTTGTGAACTCTTTGGTTCGAGGTGCGGCCTCGGCAAGCTTGTGGGGCTTGCGTGTGTACGGGACTTGGGAGTCCGAGGCTTGTAGTGTTGCGGCGGCACCGGGGAGAGATCCATTGGATCTTGCACAGTGGAAATCCTTCGTGTGCGAAGGCGGGGATGTAGAGCAAGTGTGCTCGAACCTCGAAACAAACACTTTGTGTTTGCGATTGCTCACTCTCTCTCTCTCTTTGTCTCTTATTTATATCTTGCATGCTTTATTGTCTTTATCTTTTACATGCTTGATATACCTTGTGCTTAATTGTTATATACTTGTGTGGGATTGTTGCTAACACTTGTATTCAACCAAGAGAGCCAACGCGGCACCTCAACCCATTCAAGGAGAATCTAGAGGAGTTTGTCCAGAGCCCTTCACGGGGAATTCGGCAACACTCTTGTGTATACATAGTGTTTAGTGTAATAAGTTAATTTGGTCATCTTAGTTTTAAATTTCGCATTATTGTTCATAAGTGACCATTAGATTAATCATCACCTATTCACCCCCCCTCTAGGTTAAAAGAAAAGAAACCAAAAAAAAGGAAATTCAAAAAAAAATATTGGTTCATCTTCTTCACAGAGGAAACCCATCTAGGGTTTCGTCTGCCGCCACTGTCCTTTTTCTCCCCCAATCCTCATCGACGATAACTGCTCACCTCTGACAAAGTCCCGGTCAAAGCTACGCCTCCTCTGCCCTCGCCGTGCCTCCTAGTTCCATCAGAGGCTTCCTCGACGCCATCGGTGTCGCCACTGTCGACATCAGAGAACAGTGCTCTCATCCCCTTCTGTCAATTCCACCTCAAAGTCACCTCTTCACCGCCGGATCTACTCAACGATAGCATCGCTGACCTTCTCCGACCTCTTCACCGTCGGATCTACTCTCTTCCATTACCAACAGACCTCACCGAGGGATTCCTAGCGCCCTCCGTCTTTGTCGCTGCCCTCGTTAATGCCTCCCAGCTTCACCATTGCCGTTTCTATACCTCATGCGCCTTCAACGACCTCTGACCTCACCAGAGCTCTTCGACCCCACCTCCGTCCTCGTCGGACTCACCAAAGCCACCTCCGTCGTCATCTTGTCACTTCAACGACGCCAACTCCTCGCCGATTCATCATCGACGTCCACCCTTCACCGCCGCTATCACTTGAACAATCGCCACCACCAGCACTTCTACCCGAGCTCTTGGTTGAAGAAGAAAGGAGAACGGGTATGGTTTTCAACTCCTAAGCCCAAACCCATTTACTATTGGCTTTTAGTTATTAAACCCGCCAAGTAAACCAGACCCGCTTCGAAGACCCGACTTAAATTCAAGTTGCGGGTTCGAGTTCGAACCCGTATTGGATCTGACCCAAGCAAGCCAACCGCTGAGTTAAATCAGTATAGTTTGACTGAGTCAACTCAGCCAATTCAGCAACAACATAATGACCAGTTCAGTGAGTCAACTCAGCAGACTCAATCGAGTCAAGGCTGCGCCAACTCAGTCCCTTTTATAGCAGCTGAGCATTAGTTCGTTTTGCGGTCCGTTTTGGGCCCATTCAGAATTTGATTCGAGTCCTGTTTAAAGCGTTAGGTTCGTAACGAGTTCCAGAGCCGACATGAAGAGGACCTTGACTGCATGCTGGAGAAACTTGACCTCATCCTCAAACTAGCTCGGGATTGTAGTGCACATTAAAGAGGATAGAGTCACAAGACGAGAGTCGACATATTAATAGTGTACCGAGTGATGATGCTAGATAATCAGAAGTCGTTGATGAGGCTGAGCCAGAGCTAGAGCCAGAAATTGTTGATGAGCCGGAACTGGAGCTAGATCCAGAAGTTGATGAGCAGGATCCAGAGCTAGAAGTGAAAGAGTCTCTTATTGAGACCCATGTGGATTTTCTAGCGGAGCCTATTATGAAGCTATTGCGTTTTTGTCAGCTATGAGGATTCCTTTATCCCTGAGGCCGCCTGATGTGTATGATCTGTTGCAGCTCTTTCTGAATTAGGCAGGTTCATAGGAGTTTGGCGTTTGTGATATGCACTTCAGTTTTCAACGGAGCTGATTTGAGTTGTTTTGCTGCATTTATTGCTCGACTACCTTCGATTGCGACCGATCTGTCACAGAAGCAGTTTCACCTCCACTATTGTTACTTAGGCATGATGCATCAGTGTTACTTCTCTGACCACCACCTTGGTCTTATTGATGCGAGATGTAATACGATTCTATTTGATCGTGCCTGCTACATGTTAACGCTGCATTCACCGGAGATGAATGTGTTTTAAGCCGGAGGGAATGATGATAATCGCTCTAACTATTATTTAGTAGGCTTTTTTTAAGTTTTATTTATTTAGTGTATTTTTTGGTCTCACATCAGTTATGATAGGGAAGTCTTTTTTGTAGAAGCCTATAAGGCCCAGGGTTGTAGTGATTTATTTAGACTATGATGAATAGAATTTAAAACCTTTTGTTTAGCATGGTGATTTGGTAGCCAAATTGGAATCTTTGCATGGTGATGTACAGAGTTGAAGAGAGATCTCTCGGGCCTTGAAGTTCAAATCCATCTTTATCCTCCCTTTAAACCCTAAATTTTCTATTTCTTTTTCTTTCTCCCTTCCTGTATTACATAAGAGGTACTCTTGATACCCATTCTAATTCACTCATGGATGAGCCTACCCATGACTTTTTTTTTCTGAGAGCCCTCCACTATTTTCACTTCCTTCTAGATTATCCCACGTAGTAGAAAACATAGATTTTATTTTGATTGATCAGATTGTCTCTAGTAGACACGGAGGAACACGATGCTATCTTGTTAAGTAGAGAGAAAAACTTGGATTAAAATTTTTTAGATTACTGAGGAGGATATTCGACGGCTTGATTCTGATCTACTTGAGCATTACCGTAGTCAGACAGCCTTTCCAGCCACACTCGACAGAGTCGAGTTTTTCTCACTCCTGAGGAAATGATGAGGACATCATGTGCTGTCTTTTAATTTTAGTCATTTTGTTTTGTAGTTCATTTAGTCTAGTTATGTTTTCTTTGTGTGGACGTTTAGTACTACATCGGTTATTTTTTTAGAGTTGAACTTTTGTAAGGCCTATAAATTGGCCCCCTAAACTTCTCTTTTGAATTATTGATTAATTGAATTAAAACTTTTCAGTTATAAATTCTTGAGATTTTGCTCTTTAGTTTTGGGTGTGAAGCCCGTGGTGCAAGGGGTGTGAAACTCAAATTTATCTCTTTCTTTTCTCAAACCCTAATTCCTCTTTTCTCAAAATCTTAGTTTTTCTTTTTTTCTGAATTGAAGGTGATTGTGATCCCGTATTACATTGGAAAGCCTACTAAATAATAGCTTATGATGAGTTTATGTTTTACTTTACTAGCTATAAAACAGTGATCTATATGTTATTAAAGTTTATAATTTTGAAACTGTAAACGAATAACGTTAGTAGCATGTTGACACATGCAATGATACTTGCTGTTGTACATGACCAGCTCGAATCTGAAATCTATGGGAAAAATCATTATTGAGGAATGAAATTAGTTAAGGATTCTAGGGTGCCAGTGAGGATTTCTTTCGGTCATTCATGTTCACTTTGTAAGGCTATGATTTGCTTACTGCTTAGGAGGGATTTGGTAATTACTTCACCAAGGATTGCAGCAGAACACTCTAATATGTATATTTTAGCTATAGTAGATATTAAGATGTGTGCCTAATAATGGCCTTCATTTCCTCTATCTATTTATGTTATTTTGGAGTTGTGTCATGATCTTGCACAACAGTACTACTCTATTGTGAAATTTTTTTCTGGTATTGTCTAAAACATACTGAGGCTCTGTGTTCTTAATTGCGCATGCTATAAATTTATTCATCCAGTTTTGTCATTTATGAACAAACATTTTGTTTTTGCAGGAAGCTGCATTGAACCTCGGAGTCCTGACTCTGAAAGAATTTGAAGAACTTGTTGTACCAGAGAAAATGATTGGCCCCTCTGACTAATAAGCCATCTTTGAAATACATAGAGAAATTACAAAGAGATAGCTAGTCACACCACTTCTGTTGGCATAGCAGGACTTGAGAGGTATGGTCTGAGCGAGACACGCGCTGAAGGTCAATAGGGCATCATTTTCATTTACATTTGTAATTACCATTGAACTTGTTGTGTCAAAACATTCTTTCGGCTCAGAAGGGCTGCTCATATTGTTCACCTTGGTTTTAATAACCTTGGTTTTAATAAGGGGTAATTTGTCATTGTAACAAAATGGTTTTTGCTGTCACAAGATAAATTTATGTTATGCAACTTCAAGGGAATCATGTTTGAACTTCTCTCTTTTGTTCTGGTTATACAAACACGATC
Organism: Agave tequilana; assembly: GCA_038442645.1. Taxonomy (NCBI): domain Eukaryota; kingdom Viridiplantae; phylum Streptophyta; class Magnoliopsida; order Asparagales; family Asparagaceae; genus Agave; species Agave tequilana. Next base: position 7,303 of record JAVJIF010000951.1, read on the forward strand.
TCATTCTTTTCTAGTTTGAGCGAGGAATTTCTGTCCAGGGTAAGCTCTTTTTCTCAGGATGTTGGCCTTGAGCCTATTGTTGTCAGCAGATGTTAGTCTAAGGTAGGAATGGCAATTTGACCCGTACCCGCGGGGACCCGATCCGACCCGAATGGGGCGGGTTTTTTGATCGTTGACCGGGTTCGGGTCGGGTAACGGGGAAAACCCGAAACAACAAAGGCCGGGGCGGGGCGGGTACGGTATGTCATTGCCCCGACCCATTACCCGCCCCGTACCCGCCCCGCTTTTTTTAATATAAAAAATATAATAATATATATATATATATATATATATATATATATATATATATATATATATATATATATATATATATATATATTCATCTACTGAAATAACCCTACTTTTAACCCGAATTACAAATATACCATTTAAATCGAATTAAATAAAATCAAGGACGCTGGACGCGTCCAGACTCTTCGATCTCTCTCGAGTGAAAACCCAAAATCCTTTGCCCTAAAAAATTCTCAGCCGCCTTCTTCGGTTCTTCCTCCTCCTCGATCTCTCTCGAGTGACGATCGAAACCCAAAATCATTTGCCGCCTTCTTCGGTTCTTCCTCCTCCTCGATCTCTCTCGAGTGACGATCGAAACCCAAAATCATTTGCCCTAAAAATTTTCTCAGCCGCCTTCTTCGGTTCTTCCTCCTCCTCGATCTCTCTCGAGTGACGAGTCTCGACTGTGACTCTGTGAGTCTCGACTCTCGATCTCTTTGCCTTAAAATTTTTCGCAATTTCACTCTTCTTTTGGTTGCAGGTCAGAATCGTCAGATGGCGTTCGAGACGCCGTCGGAGCGCAGGTTTGATGGGGTTCATCTTGAAGGCCACGTAGGTGAGTTTGAAAAAGATTGGATTTTGATAAATTTTGATTGTTTTTTATATCAATGTTAGAAGTTAATTTATATTGTAGAGATCATAGCTTTATGTTGTCAGGAGAGATCATGGAAGGTATATTGAAGAAGATTAGAAACTGCAGCATTGGTGTGAGAAAATGTTCCAAGTGGTAAAAACCAGAGAAAGCCGTGCTTGTTAGAAGTTTAGGTGAATTTTCTCATGCAGTCTAGGTGAATTTTCTTATTCCGATTAGTCAGTAAGCCTCCAGGACACTTTGCTTAGGAAAAATGAGAAATTTTTTGGAAGCTTTAAAGTAGTTAATTGGATCCTTTTACATTTATATTAAACTTAGTTGTGCATAAAACTTGGCAACCACACAATCTACACCTCATGTAAGTCATTTAGGTCTTTATCAACTGATTTCACTCCAATAAAAAACAATCAAAATTTATCAAAATCCTTTATCAGTGACATCTTCTTCTTATTTTTAGATATGCCGACACATGAAGATTCAAATTCTTTATCAGCGACACCCATTGGTAGCAACGGCCCATCAACAGACTCTACACCCATTGGTAGTTCAAATCCATCAACCCCAATAGAAGAGTCTCATTCTCCCACTACTCAAGCAATTGCGGGCGATGAAGGTGAGGCTTCTGGTGTAAAAAGAAAGCTTAAGAGTATTGTGTGGGAACACTTTGAATTGAAAAAAATCAATGAAATAGTTAAGGCTGAATGTCGTTATTGTAAAAAGTTACTTGGGGGGCTTCAAAGAATGGGACGAAAAACATCTACATGAACATTATCAAAGGTGTCCACGTCGGAGAGTTGTTGATATGCGACAGAAGATCATAACAAACAATTGGACCAAAGGAGATGGAAAAAATATGACCTCATATTCTTTTGAACAAGATGTCTCCAGAGATGATCTTGAAAAAATGATCATAATGCATGAGTACCCACTTTCTATGGTTGATCATGTTGAATTTAGGAGGTTTGTCGGTAATCTTCAACCTTTGTTCAAAGTACCCTCCCGAAATACAGTAAAGAGTGATATTCTTAAAATATATGATCATGAAAGGGTGAAGACAATGAAGTTGATTGAGAGTAATGAAAGCAGGGTGGCAATAACTACTGATATGTGGACATCTACCAATCAAAAGAGAGGATTTATGGCTGTCACGGCGCACTTTATTAACAGTTCTTGGACTTTACAAAGTCAAATTTTGAGGTATATTTTTCTTACATATTACTTGACCATCTAGTTTAGTTAAAATTTTCTTATTTATTTTTATTAGTTCAATTAGTCTTTTTGTTATGTGTTTTCTTATATTCATAATAGTTCACTTTTTTTAGGTTTGTGTATGTTCCTTGTCCACACACAAAGGAAGTGTTATGTGAATTTTTGATGGACTGTTTAATGGATTGGAATGTGGATACAAAACTATCCACAATCACATTGGATAATTGTTCAACCAATGATGCTATGATCCCCTTTGTGTTAGACAAATTGCAGCCTAATTCATTATTGTTGTCTGGGCAATTATTGCACATGCGTTGTTGTGCCCATATTTTAAATCTTGTTGTAAAAGATGGATTAGATATTATCAAAGAAGGGATAATAAAACTTCGAGAAAGTGTGGCATTTTGGATAGGAACACAAAAAGAAGAGAAAAATTTGCTATTACTGCTAAACAAGTGGGTGTTACAGTTACTAAACAATTGAGTCTTGATTGTTTAACTAGGTGGAATTCTACTTTCTTGATGTTGCAAACAGCATTGATGTATGAAGATGTTTCCGCCGGTTAAAACAACGTGATACTCAATTTAAGAATTATCCAAGCGATCAAGAATGGGAGTTTGCAAGAGAAGTTTGTGGGAGATTGAAGTTATTTTATAGTGTCACAGAGATGTTTTCTGGGACAAAGTACCCCACTGCTAATATTTATTTTCCAAAAATTTGTGAGATTCGATTAGCATTGGTTGAGTGGCTTACTTGTCCAATTGACTATGTGAGAAAAATGGCAAAAAATATGTTAGACAAGTTTAATAAATATTGGGATGTAATTCATGGTTTGATGGGAGTTGCAGCTGTGTTAGATCCTAGATATAAGATGACTCTACTTGAGTGCTACTTTCTAAAAGTTTATGGGAATGAAATATCTGATGCGCAAGTTGATAGAATTCGCCAACTTTGTTATGATTTGGTTCTTGAGTATCAATCTAGGGTCTCTTCGGAGAGAAGATATGATGATTCCAATTTCACTCACTCAAATCTTACATCGTCTGGAGATGATGCATTGGCAGATTTTGATATGTATGTGAGGTCGAAGAAAAGAGCCAGAACTTCATATGTCAAGACGGAATTAGATCATTATTTAGAAGAAGAGGTTTTACCGAGGACTCCGGATTTTGATATTTTACTGTGGTGGAAGCAAAATGGGGTTAAATATCCAACATTGCAAGCAATTGCGAGAGATTTATTAGCCATTCCTGTATCTACTGTAGCCTCTGAGTCTGCTTTCAGTACAAGTGGTAGATTAGTGAGTTCTCATCGCAGTAAGCTTCATCCAAAGACAGTGGAGGCATTAATGTGTGCACAAAATTGGTTGTGGGCAGCCGAAAAAGGTAAGTAATACATTTTTGTTATTTTCTTTTGTAACAAGTATGTGTCATTTATCTAATACATAATTTCATTACCTGGTATTTATTAATGAATGTTTTTTTCTTTAGATGAAGAATCAGCTGGCTCCCGTGGATATGCTACTATACATGAGGATATGGATAACGAAACGGATGAAAATGAGTCAGGTACATTTACTTAATTTAATAGGTCTCAATTAAAACACATTTAATAGAGCATACTTAATTCTGGATATCACCTTCACCAGGCACAAGGGTGTTGCTGAACCCAAGGCAATGTCAAATGCATGTCGATATTTTTTTCTATAGACTAAGAAAACACAAGATCAAGATGAAAATTGAGAGGAATCAGGTTCCTCAAACAAAATTGTTAGCAATATAAACTCCTCTTCATAGTAAATTACTTCACTATTGAGCAATTTAGCTACAAACCTGTGTCTATATAGTTACTATATTTATTGTTTCAAACTCATATAATCATGTATTGTATCTGTGTGCTATACAAATTTAGTGATCTGTATGCAGACATGTTTATTTCTAATAGTTAAGTAACATATACATGTGTTTTTTTATTGACATCCAGAGAAAAAACAATACTTGCACAAGACTTGTTCTGAATCTCACTTGGTTGCTCTGATTTGTAGTGAACATTAATGACTGATTGTTTTCATTGTGATTTTCTCCCTGTAGTGAACCTCGACTTTCATTTAGTTAATATTAGCTTAACTTATAGTTACGACATTATTGATTCTCAGTCATTTCTTTAATACATCTACTGGATTTTTTTTTGTCCCCTCTTTTTATTGCTTTACGAATAACAGTCGCACATATGTGCATCTTGATTCCTTACATCCATGGTTTCATTGCTGAAGTTCTGTTCGTTTTTATGATATGTCCAAACTGTATTATACACGTATTATTTTTAATTATTATATAATATTCACTTTCTACATTAATTCTTTGTTTTATACTCAATAATGTACCTGCTAATTCTTTTTTTAAACTTATAACTACACATAAATTGTGGGGCATCTGGGTGAGTTGTCTCTAGGGTAGTTGGCATTAGAAAATTTCCTGTTTGTACCCTTAGAGAGAGAAAAATAACTGGAAGATGAACATGTTTGATTTTAAATTGATGATCAGGTGGACATATCGATGATCACATATATATCAGGTGGACATATCGATGATCAACTATCTTATTTTTACTTTGATTTTAAATTCAGTGTTTCAATCTTAAGTATTTGGTTATTGGCAGGTACCTCTGAGCTAATATAGTTAAGACTGTGTCTCTAGCATGTCTACACTCTACAGGTTAAGATTTCACTCAATATATGATGAAAAGACATGAGTTCTCACTGCCTTGAATTAGTTGGTATTTCTTGGGCTTTTTAGCTGATTGTACTCACTGCCTTTGTTGTCAGATATGTAAGTGTTATTCGCTGACAGATTTTGGTGTAGACAGTCTTATTGATGGTTGAGTGCCTAAATAGATTTCATCTCAAGACATTTTGGGTGACTTTACTAGAGATGTCTACACTCTACAGGTTTAACATTTATATGTCTTTAATATGTCTAATTTGGTGGATGGTGCGAGATAAATGCTAATATGTCTCTAATATGTCTACATGTTTAACATGCACGGATGATATGCTGTCAAAATCAGATTTGGACATTTAAAGGCACAGATTATATGCTTTCAAAATCAGATTTGGACATTTAAAGGGACTCTTCTATATGTATTTCTAAATTAGTAATTTTTAATGTTAAAACTTTGTGTGATGTAAACATTTTATGATTTGAACTAGTTTCACCTGGTTGAATCTCTTTTAATTGCTAGTTTGACTTGAGAAATGTTATGATTATAAGTTGTAATGATAATTTTTCAAACTTTGATGCAAGCTGTTCATATTGTGTTTCTCAACTCAAATGAATATTTTAATAATATTAGCTTGTCATAATATTATGTGTTTAACTTTATTCTTGTAATGCTTACAACAATATGATTGCTGGCTCTTTTTTTTGGTGAAGTATATTTGATTTTGACTTCAGAATTAGATGCAAACAATGTGATATGATTGTTTGAGCTTTGTACATGATTTCGGGTCGGGTCGGGTCGGGTATTTTTATTACCCGTCGGGGCGGGGATGGGGGTGATTATGAAATACCCAACAGGGTATGGGGCGGGGACGGGGCGGGTTTTGAGATTTCGGGTACGGGGACGGGGTGTTCAATACCCGGTCCCGACCCGCCCCATTGCCATCCCTAGTCTAAGGCCTTGTTTGGCAACAAGAGTTAAGCTCAACAATTGGCAAGAGTTGTCAACTCACGATGAAAAAGGATTTGGTCTAAAACCGCTCTCAAAACCACCTTGAAATCCACTCAATTCAAGAATTGTCAATTCTTTAAAGTCAAGAATTGTCAATTCAACAAAAAATTTGGAATTGGTGCATCTCTCTTTTCTCTCTGTCTCAATTCCTAACTCTAACTCTAGCTAAATCTGATTCCCATCAAACAACCTAAAAAGCTAATTCCTAACTCTTATTTATTTCTCTTCTTCAAGGCACTAAATCCCAACCCCAAACTCCATTTACCGAGCGCATCCTAACACTGTAACACTGAATCTGTGTAAAAATTCCGGAGAGAAGGATTCTGCATCATCACATCGACAATCCTATGGTTATTATAAGTTGGCCTTAGAATTTGTCAGCAGCTGCTAGCATTTGTAATCTCGCAGGTTCTCTCTGTAGCTGGCTAAACTGGGTAGTAGTAAGAATCCTGTCTCATAGTTTACATATTTGAACCTGTGATTCAGGCTCCAGAGTTTTGTTGGCCTATGTACAAAGCAAGATATATGAAAGGTCTCATGCATTCATCTGTGAAACAGCCTCATGTTGACTTCAAAGTAATAAGGGATAAGAGATGCATACATCGACAAAACCATTTGTATTGTATTACCAAGCTTGGAGGCTCTCACAATGTGGCTCTGTGGTGATGTTGTCATATAAATGAATATACTTGTATTGATCCTTGGATTTCTGTCTGCTCAAGAATTCGACGAACTTGTGGCATTAGAATATTTTCCATATTGAAATGACTAAATCTTCTGCACTTGCTGTTGGAATATTTTCCATATTAGAATGTTGTATTCCCCATTTTCAGTTTGGTTCATGTTTATAAAGTAGAGATCCATTCAATCACCAAAATCCGCCTTCATTGTCAATCTACAGAACACTTTTCCGAATTATGAAGCTTAATTTTGAATTACTTTGAATGAATGAGATCATACTGAATTTTCTTTTCCCATTTTTTTTTTGTTCTTCTCTCTGTTGAGGATGTTGGATGACTTTGAAATGAGGAAGGGCTTTCTGATGGAGTGAAGTAGTGGAATAATTTTATCTTTTCATTTGTCAAAAATTATTTCTTCCAATAAAATTGTTCCACTTTTTTAATAGCACATATTTATCATATTTTGACAAAGAGGATCCATGTCTATATGCGAGTGAGTGTTTCTTTCTCTCTCAAAAAAATAAGTGGTTATCAAAAATAAATTATTAAACAATTAACAATTAATGCTCATCTAGAAAATGATTATTATATAACTAGTATACCGTCGTTGTCGGTGTGAAAACGGTCGATCAGTTAGGAGAAAGATGAAGGGGAAGAGGAGGGAGGAGGGGAAAGCTTAGAGGAGGAAGAAAGAAGGTTGACGCTGCGCTCTCTCTCTCTCTCACAAATGAAGACGGACGGATGGACAAACAAAGTTTTAATATGACTCACGGGAGAAAATCTCTCTTCGGTCGGTTTTGATTAGTAGACGGAGGAACTCATCATCTTACTTTATGTCCATTCTTACAAATTAAATTTATAAACTCTAAATTTTATAAATATATCCCCCCCCCAAAAAAAAAAATCTATATTTCTAAATTCTAATGGCAAACATATTCTAACTAAATTTTTCTCTCATGTATTTTTCGTCTGGTCATCTTAAACCTTCCATAATTTCTGAATCCTGGCAGTGAGAATAAAACACTTGGGAGAATGCTGGTATTTGAATCGAGTCCTCCTTCAGCCTTTTAAGGACACAGTCTCTTAGAACCTAAAACATGTGTATTATCTTCTTACAACTTATTACCAATTTAAAGATTTACACTTTCTCTGAATCTTTTCTTCTCTCTTCTCTGGCTAAAATTTGATACAAATATAATTAAATTAATAAAAACAGTATACGTTAAATCAAACCTGAAAATAATTAAGCTATGAAAATACATAAAGTTGAACAATCCAGCAGATTTATAAAAATCTAACCCAAAAATAATCAAGGAAAAAGAAAATAAAGATGTGAAACCACGATTATTTGTCACTCAAGAACTGATATAAATCCATGTTTATTATCATGATGCAAAATGATTTGGAAACCCAATGGCCTGTTTGATTGCACAGAAAAGTTTCAAGTTGTCCCAAATCCTAGTTTAAAATCTAGAGTATGGTCAAGAGTCGAGGGACATTTTGATGAACACTTTGTATGTTTCTTCATTGCGTGAGAACTTTTCTGGATGCAAAATAACAGTTGAAGTTTTAAAAATAAAGAAAAATTTTCTTCTCTATTTTCTAGATTTCTACACATCTATTTTCTTCCTTCAGAATTCATATATATATATTTTTTAAAAAAGTTTGACAACTACGGCTATTCTTTTACTTTCTAGTAGAAATTGTTGTGGATAGAGAGAGAGCCAACAAAATAAAGAGAGGGAAGACCCACTATAATTATTATTTTAATACATAATTAAATAACACACCTGCCGATATCAACTTCACAAACCTTTTCAATTTTTTGTTCTGATTTCTGACTTTCATTGTGTTTTCAGCTCCTGAAAACAAGGAAGCAAAGATGTTTGATGTTTTCTTCGATCATTAAATTTTTTAGGCTTTCTAGAAAATTTGAAACAAACACTTTTTCGTAAGAAAGAGGAGAAAGAGACAGAAAGAAACATGCTTGGAGTGAAAGTGGGTTAGCCCATCAGTAACACTCTCCTGTAAGGGAGATAGAAGATTCGATTCTAAGGGGGTGTTATTAGTTCGAGATTCTCGAATTGGATTCAGACAATTTCTAAGATTTCAAAGTTTGATGTTATTTATCTGGAATTGAGATTTGGATTTTGAAATCTAGTGTTATTTGTTTGTGATTGAAATTTGAATTTTGAATCTAGTATTATTCATTATTAGGATTGAGACTTAGATTTTACTTTTAAAATTCTATTTTTTAATTCAAGTATGTACATTTGAGCCAATTCAACTATCAAAAAAGTCCATTTGAATCTGATTGATATTATTTTGTTACACTTTTATACGTACTTATCTATTTTTTATTCATAAATAATGCTACTAGGGTATTTTTAGTATTTTTGTGCAGAGTTAGATTTTGGAATAAAGAAAAAAGAAAAAAAATTCAAAAGATGAATTTTTACAAGCCCAACTACATCAACTTAGATACACATTTGCATTAAAGCAAATCAAGCAGATGTAACTAAAAGATTTACAGTCAAGATCCTTCAATCAAGGAGTTGTAATTATAAGATTTGCAGTCAAAATCCTATAATCAGGTAGTTGTAACTACAAAATTGCAAGTCAAGATCATACAATCAAGCAGTTGTAACTTTATAATATGCAGTTAAAATCCTAACAATTAAGTTGTTGTAACTATAAAAGATGTGTTGAGATTAGGGGTGAGCATCGGTCTATTCGATTCGGTTTTTGCTAATTTTTGCAAAACCGAACCGAACCGATTAGACTTAGTAACCGAACTGAACCGAATCGACTGAGTTCTGTTCGGTTTTTTGATTTTTTCGGTTAGGCCAATGTATTGCCATCATTTCTTGCATTTTTTAATCGCCATTATATTATCATCCTTTAATATTCTAATCTCAAATATCCATTACCCAAATTAGAAATAAGAAAAAGACCCTAACCTTAATGTGAATTGAAAATTTCATATTCTAAAACTTTTACGCTGTATTTGAGCTCTTATATCAAAGCTCATATAATTATTACTAACTTTTAATGATAAGAATGAAAAAAAAGATGGTATTACTAACATGACTTTCACATATTCAACATAAAAAAGATGGTATTACTAAAAATAATGAGATAAGGTTTCACTAATTTTTGTTATGAACAATATGATTCACTAAATTGAATTTGAGTAGGGTGATATATAGGGTGAGAGATTCGGTTCGGTTCGGTCGGGTTCGGGTTTTGGAACACAAAACCGAAACCCGACCGAATTAGAGCGGTTCGTTCGGTTCAGGTTCGGGTTTCGGTTTTTGGTCGGTTATAACCGAACTCTGCTCACCCCGAGTTGAGATCTTAACAAACAATTTTAACAAACTCTGAGTATAAATAAGAGTGGGAGGTTTAAGCTATTAGTATCATCTGTATCCTTCAAAAATCCGACTGAAAGCTTGTTGCTACAACTAAGAAACTTGGAGATTATTTGTAATAGAGCAAGTATCAATAAAGTTGTTTTTTATGATGTTTTCTTCTTCTTCATTTTATTTTATTTTTTTAGCATCATGAGTAGTTAAATCGTAGAAAGTATTTAGATTAGATGAACTAGATTAATAACTTGTTAACTCATTTAGATCTCTTTATTTTGTACTTCAATGAAAATAAACACAAGACTATTCTAGATTTAAAATAAGATAACTCTTAGATAATCAAAATTTTGATAAATTATATATTGTTAAATAATAATCCATGGTTAAGATTGAAAATCTAAGGTTATCATGTTTAAATCTAATTAATTTTGATGTATATTTTTATAGTTGTTGATTTAATCTAAATTGATAGGCTATTACATAATCATGTATAACCTATGCTTTAAAAAAATAAATTGATAATTATAATGATGATGCTTAGAGAGATCTAATTAGTTTTCAAGCTATTAATCTAATGGATTCAAACCTAAACGCTTCTTCTTTCTAAAATTGTTAGAAATATTTAATAATAACAAATATCCTTCTTTTTATTTCTCAATTTGCCTAAATAGGACTATTAAAGTAGAGATAACCATATTCTTTGAGGATTCTACCCGTAATGTATTACGATTAGATACCGTATGCTTACGAGAACACATTAAAATTCATATTAGAAAATTTGTTACTTTTCATTTGTACTTGGATTCTCTAAATTCTCTCTTCTCTCAAATTAATCTTATCTATATTATTGTGATTAATAATAGCTATTGATAATAAGATTTTAATTATTTATTAATAATTATTAATAATAATTAAATTAATATTTATTACTAATAAATATTAACTAAATAGTATTTTTTAGTTAAAAATTCTAGCAACAATATTAACTTAATTTCATCCTATTTATTAGAATAATTATAAAATAAAATAATAAATAGTGTCATGTTAACATTAGTAATTGTGAACATTTATTATTTGTAATCAAACTTTGATTTTGTGTTGATTATTTATTTATTTTTAACTAATTATAATTTTTTATTTTAGTAGACGTTTTCGCTAGAGCCCCATATGTCAAACCGTAACTCGGCTTCATATTTTTTCGCTTCAGCCATCTCTTTTTTAAAAAATCCACATGATGCTTTCATGTGTCCCACACTGAGGCGTTTATCAGCGCCTAAAGACAGAAATTTTAAAGTTTCTACTGTAATTCAAACGATTACGAGTAAAATCTGAGCGGAAGCGACTTCAACAAAGGAACTGAATAAAAAAATTTGATTGAAATCATGTTCATTTCAATCGATTTAGAAATTATCAAGCGGTCTTGGAGCGATTCGTAGAAGAAATTACAAGGAAAAGGTACATTTTCAACATAAAAATCGTAGAAAATCCCTAGGTCTCACCAATCATTTTTAAAAAAATTATTCATGAATGCAAGCCCTAGTTTTTTTTGGGGGGATTTTATTTTATTTTTTTTCTAACGGGAGTACGACCATGATCGCACTCCCTGCAAAAATTGACTTGTTTCTCATTTTTCACAAGGACTACGATCATGATCGTAGTCACTATAAAAATGACTTGTTTCTTAATAAGGCTACAAGGGTTGCAACCATGATCGCATTTCCCGCAAAAAAAAATTGCTTGTTTTCATTTTTCACTTGGACAGCAATCATGATCACAGTCCTTTAAAAAATGAACTATTTTTCAATTTTCACATGGCTGCGACCCTGATCGCAGTCCTTTCAAAAAAAAAAAAAAAATTGTTTCTCATTGTTCACATAGATTGCGACCATGATCACAGTCCTGTCAAAAAAGAACTGTTTCTCATTCTTCAATAGAAATTCGATTATGATCGCAATCTTTTAAAAAAATGAACTTTTTCGCATAGACTGTGACAATGATCATAGTCTTTTCAAAAAAATGATTTGATTCTCATTTTTCACATGGACTGCGACCATGATCGCAATCCCTGCAATAAATGACATGTTTCTTATTATTTGCATGGACTGCGATCATGATCTTCATTCTTTGTTGTGACCGTGATCACCTTAAAACACTAATATTTCTTTTGGTTTTTTCTGCTTCAGGAACGATGTCTCAGAAATTTTTTTCAACAATTTAGGTCCAACTTGAAGTCTATGATCAGCTTGATTGATCAACTGAAAAAGAAAAAAAGTCCATATAGATTATGTTAATGATGTTAAGAAAACACCATTTAGTGGAATATTTATGACCTTCTAGGAGCAAATGTTTGGAGAAGAAAATAAAGGACTCAAGTCAAATACGGGGATATTAAATTTTTTAGACAGATATGACAAAAACTTCAAAATTTGTCATTTACTTTTAGACATATATTGATGAAGAGCGAATCGATGAAGATGAAAAACAATGATAGATCAAAAGAGAAAGAACACCGACGAACAAAAGATTGGAGATGAAGACCAACGAGAAAAGGGTATAAATATGAATAAAGGTAAAATAGAAATTTAAATATGGTCCAATCTGTCGGTTACTTTTTCCTGACGCGGATGTGGCTGTAGCGAATAAAAATATGGAAATGAGTTTTTTTTTCTTCTAATTATGATGCAAATTAGATGGTTGTAACAAAATTTTTCATATACTATCACATAACTATGAAAAGTATATAATATATCAGTAATATATAATAATAAATTAATAACCAATAATAGTTATTTAATGTTTATTATGAAATAATATTGACGTTATTTCAATAAAAATAGTTAATTAGTCTTAGATTAACATTAAACATCATCAAATAATGGATAATATTATATTATAAAAACTCTTATAAAATTGTTCAAGTTATTAGTCTAAATTGTTCGACTAAAAATCTAAGTCTTAGTAAATCCAACTAAAAAGATTATGGCCTAATCCGAGTCCTAATAAATCCAACTATGTCTGAGGTTTAGTCCGAGTCCCTAATTCAATCCGAGTTCGAGTCAGTCCCGAGAAATTCCAAACCAATAACACCCCTAAGAATTGTTGAATGAGGACTGGACTTAGGTAATATATACTTAAATTTTGGCACGTGCTATGCACATACAATGAAAATAGAGTTTGTACGAAATAAACTTTATTAAACATTTCTTTATAAACCTTTAGCTTTACTTCAAGAGAAAGAAAGAGGCCCAAAGCTTTAAGGAAGCATATAAAAATAATATAAACATTAACAAGTGAATAATGAATCTTAGTAAATACTAAAATTACACAATATTTTTGTTCAAAAATCCCCCGCCCTCCGCTGACAACTAAGAAGCGTTATTTTTAGTCCCTAACTGGCTAAATAAATTACAGACTTCCGTGAATGAAGTCAGAATTCCGTGAATGAAGTCCGGACTCCGGTAAATAAAATGACATACAAGATGAAAATAATTACAATTTTCCTCGATAAACAATTTCTACAACTAGATAATTTTGACAAATTTGATTTGTGACGTGGCAGAAGATCCCCACTGAAAGGATCCTTCCAAAAATTGGCGGGCGAGCCCACCGAAAGTAGGGCGAAACTCGCTCGCCTCAGAAAGTGTGTTCGCTTTCGTTGGGTGTTGGCACGACCCGTCGTCTCTATACGATCATTGGCGAGTCGCCTCTCACCCCCCGACAGGACGGGTTAAACCCTAAACCAGTCCACCACCTCCATACTTATAGACCACGTCAATTCTGCCCTCTCGGAACTCTTCCGATGTGGGACTAAAATAAAGTGCCAGACTCCCGCCGACTAAAACGCCCAAAACCCTAAGCCCCCCGCTTTTTTGTTTCTCTCTCTCTGTGGTTTGAAAAAGAGAGTAGAAAATAAAGCGGATAATATGATGCCTAATTCTCTTAATAATGATCAAATAGAAGGGGTTCAAGATGATTGGAAGTAAGTTTTTTCTGTTTTGGGTTCAATTTGGTCTTTGAGATTTGATGTTTGTATTGTTATAGAAAGTTTGTTGTTTGAAATTTGTTCTTCAGCTCGAATGTGGACGGAAGCAATGCGGTTATTTTACCGGAGAAGAAAAGGAGCAAGGCGAAAGGAACGGAGAAGGTACCAAGCAAGCCAATTTAGCCTTTTTTCATTGAGATGCTTGAATTTCTTTTTTTTGGGTTTTTTTTTTTTTTTAAACTGAGTAGTGCTGATTCTTGCAAATTTTGGGTTCGAAGAAGAAGCAAGCACCGCCCATTAGCAAAAGCAAGCTGAAGAAAGTGAAAAAGTTGCAGGTTTGGGATTGGCTGTTGATGGAAATTATTTTCTTTCTGCTTCCTTCTTTTGAAAAAAAAGGATTTCTGTTCTATGGAATTGTTTTTCACTGTTTCAGGAGGAGAAGGAGAAGAAGTTGTTGCAAATTAAAAGTATTAAGATTTTGGAGTATGTTATTTAATCATTTCAAGTCCTCTTATTTACTGATAAATGTGATGAAATTTCTTTTTTGGGGGTAATTATTTGAAATCCTTCATTTGTGCCTATTTGATGTAGGAAGCACAGGATTTGGGATGGTGCATATTCACTACTGCAGTCATCGGGAACTATTGGTCAAGTATGTACCTTATTGTTGATGACCTTGTTTGGTTATTTGTGCGGAGTGCATTGGAAATTTTAACTGCATGAATTGATTGCAATATAGGCTGACACTGTGAAGGAGAAGCGTAGACGAGTGGTGCAACTTTCTAAAGCAGGACTAGAAGTGCCTGAGGATCTTCTGCCCTTGAAAAAGAAGGGGAAGAGAAGTACTTCTTGTGACGAGGAAGCCAATTTAAATCTTGATTCTGTTCAGAGTTACCAGCAAATGCATCTAGCGGCAATGATCTGAAGATGACAAAATGTTTTGAAGTTGATCATTGCAAGTATAACCCGGCTGCTCGAGGCCATTGGGAGACAATTAGTAAGATCTCAGAAGATGTGGATGTTAGATCAAAGGCAGTTACACCATCCCAAGAATTATACATGGATACTGACAATATTGCTAAAGACCAGAACAGTACTCAATCCATTTCATGTAGTTGTGACGAAGGAGACAGCACCAAATTTCAGGTTTGGTTCCATATCGATTTAACAACTTCCACTGTATTATGCAAAATTCAATCTTCTTTTATTTTTCTTGGTCTACTATACCTACTTTTGCTGATGCACCTCATGTATCACTTTGAACTATCCATCTGTTCACTGTCAGTACTATGTATAGTAGTTTTGCTTTCAATAATCTATTTATCCATTAGCAGGTTTTGATTCTTGTTGTATCATGTCCATCAGACCACATAGATCATTAGTGTTCCAATATACTAGTTTGGATTCAGGACACTAACAAGGTAAAGTTTGATGTCTGTGACTAATTAGAGTAATTTATGGCTCCTAATGACCATCTTTCTGGATTGTGTTTTGTATATGGATATGCATACGGGTCTTATTTTTCCTGTTAAGGCACTGGTGGAATCTTTGAAAATACAAGGTTGTGCCATGCCTGTGGTTCATACTTAATTAGTTAATATGGATGACAGTTGTAAGAAAAGATTATGTTGAAACGGAGATTTGTATAGTGGTTAAAGGGAGACTACAAGTCTACAAGTGGATGACAAGGTCCAGGGTCCCAACTGTGCACGGATTACCTAATTTGGTGCATCTATTTCTAATCGAGAAAAAAACGGCTTGAATATGACACAGGATTAGGATGAGAATGGACGTGTCCATGGCCAAAAAAAAAAAAAGAATTTTTTCTATAAGAAAATGAGAAAATTCATATTCCTATAGAAAATTTTCTATTGGACATGTCCAATAGGGGCCCGTGGACACGTCCATTCTCATCCCTACACGGGATTCACCCTAATAGGAATAATGAACAATGAAGGTGTCATGAGTCTGAACCCAAATAGTTTGGACAATGTTCAATTATTATAGTTATGGCTGTTTGCTCAAATAGGTGTTTCTTATTTATTTCTCTGTTTCTAATTATCTTCTATCTTTTTTAAGTATGACATTTGATGATGTTATTATCACAACTACATACAAACATATTTTGATATGTATGTTGAGGGATAGCTTCTGACTGATAATCACCCTCCCGTCTGCATACCTCCTCCTAAAGCTTGTGCTATAAGTCTTATGACTAGAGGAATACCAGCCCCAAATATTATTTTATAATTCTCCAGAATCCTACAATGAAGATGAAAACCGGTATCTGACGTTACTTTCTCTAAATAAATTAGATATAGAGATCTTATAGTAACTCACACTTCCCTTACTAAGCATCAGAAGTATTTTGATTTCTCAGAATTAAGCACACTAGAGGCAAAAAAACAATCAAAATGGTATTGCATTATCGCAAATAACAACAAAAGCTGCCACCTATCTGTAGCAGACTGGAGGTCAAATGAGTAACACATTGCTGCCAACTAAATTATCAAGAGGCTTTGTTTTGTTAAATGTCCAATCGTCTTGGGATATGACTAAGGGATGTGCATCAACCAGTCATGAACGGGTTGAGTAAACCTGATTAATTTAGTGATGTGGGACGGAGGGAAAAGTTAGAGTTTGTGGTGAGATTTTGGTGGAATTGAGGAAGAACAATGGAATTAAGGATTGGATATGATCGCGGATCGCAACTCAGATCTTGGCTTCACCACCTGATTCGATTCAATCTATAAGATTAAACCAAAACACAAATTTCACATGAAAACACAGTTTTAATCAATTCATTATTAACTTCAAAATTTACTATATGACTATATATAGCCTACAATACGTGCACCACACATGCAATTATCGATAAACTCAAATCTAACTCAAATAACTCCTAAATCTCAATCAAATATACTAAAATTTGAATTAAATAAAATCTTAAATTTTGCTAAATCTGGACCGTTTGATTCCCCCATCATTCCCGATGAATGTAATGGTAGGTACAAAGTAAGCACAACCAGGTCGAACCACATCACACATCCTCAATCAGGCCACATCTTCAATCAGGCCAAGGTGGTGGCCGGGGGAACACTGATGCGTCATGAATGAATCAATGTGGTGGAAGGGGAGCTGGTTTCCGTGACAAACCGGCTGTAGTTGACGGTAGCTTGAACAAGATACGTGCAACATAACAATGCAATTCATTTCCACTGAAAACTAACCTACATACCAAGGCACCAATTTCTTGAGATCTTATCTCCGGTAGAAAATTTTGCAATGGGTTGTAGAGATTAGGTGATCTCAAGGATAATGAGGCTCTTGTAGTTATTAAAAATAGCACTGGCTCCATAGTAGACTATACTGGAAGATTTATAAGAGGCTCAATAAGAGGCTCTTTTACTTCTGGCTCTAGTTCTGCCTCATCAACAACTTTTGAATCTGGCTTATCAATAATATCTGGCTCGATGAGGACTGGAGGCTCTAGATTTGACTTATCAACAACTTCTGGCTCTGACTTATCAACAACTTCTGGCTCGTCAAGGCTTGAAAGCTCTGAATCCATATCAACCTTCGATGACATGCCTTTTATAACCTTTCGGATGCCTTTTATGCGGAGCATACCGAATACGAAGTAGGTCTTGCAAGACAAACCAACATCGACAGGAATGGTTGTCTTTTCACCACCAGTAAGCTTCTCCAATCAGTCTCATTTGGGCATAGTGACACTTCTGTTTAGATATCAGAACAAAATAACTGAAGAAATATTCAAGATTGCTTTCCTACTTCTCATACCCATCACGGTCATGAGAACCCCGAAAACATGGGATAGCCACATACATATCCTGTTCAACTTCTTATTCTTCATATTAGTATATATGTATCAACCACAAAAGTAAAAGCCCAAGATGAACATTTAGTACAAAAGTTCAGCCCAAGAATCTCAACGACTCGAACTGGACTCAAATCAGCCTGGAAACGGGGTCTAAAACGCCGATCTTCTGCTGCAAGAACAGTACCGGCACCAAATAGAGGCTTGTAGAAGTCAGATTTGTTATCCAATTACCGCGAACTTTTCCCAGTATCTTTGAGACTCAAATCACGCATTCAACGCTTCAAATAGAACGTAAATCAGACTTCGAACGGGCGAGAAATGTCCCCTGGACTGTTGTGCATTTCTGCTGGATTGAGTCGGCTCAGTCAAAATTTTCGGCTCATGATGAAAAATGTCGCGATGAGCAATGTCACGTGAGCAGTGCAGTTGATGAACAGGAATATTTTGGATTTTTTGTATTTGTTTTATTTTTTCTAGAAATTTCAGAGATGGAAAAAGAGAGATCGGGAATTTTGGCTCTGATACCAATTGATGTAGGACGGAGGAAAAATTTAGAGTTTGTAGTGGGATTTAGTGGAATTGAAGAAGAACAGTGGAATTAGGGATTGGATATGATAGCGGATCGCACCCGGATCTTGGCTTCACCACCTGATTCGATTTAATCCATAAGATTAAACCAAAATACAAAAGTTTTACATGAAACACAATTCATTATTAACTTCAAAATTCACTACATGGCTATATATAACCTACAATATGTGCACCACACGTGCAATTATTGATAAACCCAAATTTACCAAAATCTAGTTCAAATAACTCTTAAATCTCAGCAAAATTTACTAAAATCTGAATTTAAATAAAATCCTAAATCCTGTTAAATCTGGACCATTTGATTCCCCCATCATTTAGTTATCTATGGCAATAATGTTTACATTATAGGATATAAATTCAATCTTTTTCCCAAACATTTGCAGATGCATAAGCTTCCCAAAGTAACGGGTGGTAAAATAAATATATATGCCTATGTATGAACTTTGCAGTAATCAATTGTTAGTATGGATAATGAAGTTGGCTTCCGCTCTATTGATGTGTTATTTATGTTTGACCAAAGTATTGAGGAACTTGAGAAAGATCACCTTCAGAAGAAAACCTCTTATTTTTTGTAAGCTCCCGTGCTGCTATAGCTTCATATGTCCTGAAAATATTCTACTACCTTAAAACTTACTTTTGGGACCTATGGTGGTTTGAGCTGCTCATAATATCTCATTGCTCATTAACATTCTAACATTCTAGTACCATTCTTTCTCATGGACCCTTCCTATTGCCGAATGGTTATATGCTCACTGCAAACATGAGTCAGACATACATATCTGATACTTCTACTTTGTATTTACTTTTAAGAGTTTCCTGTTTGGTGCGATGCCACGTCCATGTTTGCTGCAACACAACCACCTAGTATTTGAATGCTTAGAGTAACTTTGGGTTTTTAGATTCATTTTAAAATAGGTCAAAGCTATATATCTTTATGCATGCCACCTAAAAGCTTCATTTCTACTGCGTATAGTTTTTTTTTTTTTTTTGAGTTCTTTACTTCAACCATATTGGTCCATTTTTCCATCTACCTGCGTGATATGACAAAGGTAGCAAGAACGTGTTTAGTATCTTCTTAAAGCTAATCAATGCACGATATGTTGATTCAAGTGGATCTCAAAAATTCTTTCAGAACTTCAATTAGTACTTGTTGCCTACCCTCATTGACCAATGACATATCAGCTACTAGTAGAAATCCATCTCACACGCTTCTCTTGCATCTCTCTCTTCCTCATGACGGAGGCCTACTTCCAATACCTAATTCTTATGAATAAGATTTTAGTGTACTTGTTTTCTTATGGACATGTCTTTAAGAGAGTTTTGCCGCATTTGAGAAATTTCTTAAAACATCCATGTTGTAGGATGCTAACTTGCTCCGCATTCTGGTTGCTTACCAAAAGTCACCCAACACTGGCATAACACTTTGTTTTCTGCTTGAAACATATAAACCTGAATTTTCATTGGGTTATCAACCTATCAGTGATGGTAAACCTAATTTAGATGGAAATTTTTGGACCAGAACCGCAAACACAGGGATAATATTTAGAAAGTGTTTCATTCGTAACATATTCTTTGCAGTTTTCATCATGATACTTACTGGGGCTATGTTCCTTTTCTTCCCTTTGTCAGGACCATCCCGGTTTCGGTTCAAATGTGAAGGACGGGAAAATCACTACAGATAATAAAATCCAAGGAGATTTAAGTGCCCCCATTGTGGTACATGTATCAAGGCCTAAGGAGGTTGAACAGAAAAGGAGAGATCTCCCAATAATTATGATGGAGCAGGAGATAATGGAAGCTATAAATGAGCATTCAATTGTAATTTTATGTGGAGAAACAGGATGCGGTAAAACTACACAAGTTCCTCAGGTGTTCTTCTATTGTTTGCTTTCTTCCATATGATTAAAACTCTAGATTAGAATGACATCTCTTATCAGTTTTCTTCTCCTTTGTAATTTGTGCTTTCTGTTTCGAGATGCAGTTCTTATATGAAGCCGGCTTTGGGTCAAAAAAATGTAACCTCAGAAGAGGAATGATTGGTGTTACGCAACCACGGCGTGTTGCTGTTCTTGCCACTGCCAAGAGAGTGTCCTTTGAATTAGGCCTTCGTCTTGGGAAGGAAATTGGTTTTCAAGTTAGGCATGATAAAAGGATAGGAGATAGTTGCTCCATCAAGTTCATGACTGATGGCATTTTACTTCGAGAAGTACAGGTTATTTTATTGATATTTTGTCTTGCATCTTTCTTTATTTGAAATACTCTATCCTGATTGTGCTTCTCAGCCGTATCCTTCAATTGATTGGCTAATTCTGAGAGACACAGGAAGTCAGGGATCCTTCCTTTGTATATCAAATTTTATACACGCATATGTAGACAAAATAAAACTTGTCTCTCAACTATTAACTGTTCTGGTAGATGACCCTTGATATTTTTGCTCCAGAGCGATTTCTTACTGATGCATTACTCTCTAATTATTCTGGATGAGGCCCATGAGAGAAGTTTGAATACAGATATACTTGTTGGAATGCTCTCTCGGGTTATAATACTTCGCCAGGTTAGAACTATATAACTCTACTGAAACGGCCTATTCTCTTTTCTTATCGCAGATAACACTTCTCTTAATTAACAATTAATGCATGTGGCAGAAATTATATTTGGAGCAGCAGGAGCAGATGCTTTCAGGTGTGAAAATTGATCCTGAAAAGAGGATCACTCAATTAAAGCTCGTACTTATGAGTGCTACACTTAGGGTTGAAGACTTCATTTCAGATAGGAAATTATTTCAGGAGACCCCACCGGTTCTGGAAGTTCCAGTAAGACAATTTCCTGTTACAACTCACTTCTCAAAGAAGACATATGAGGATTATTTAGGTCAAGCTTACAAGAAGGTAATGTTGATCCACAAGAGGCTCCCGCCAGGTGGCATACTGGTGTTTGTCACTGGACAAAGGGAAGTGGAAGTCCTGTGCAAGAAGCTACGTAAAGCATCTAAGCAATTTATTGCAAATAATTCTATAAAGAAAACAGACAATGAGATGACTGCCAACTTGGCCATGGACATGAAGGACATCAATGAAGCATTTGAAATAAGTAGCAGGTCTCCTGACCAACACACTGACAGGTTTAGCTCTTTTGAGGAAGATGACCACTACCCAGATATGAATTCTGATTCCTCTTACTCAGAGACGGAGAGTGATTTTGAAGATGATACTGAAGAAACCTCAGAAACGCTGATTTGACGCTAGATCTTCTAAGAGATTCTGTGAGTCTTTCTTCATTGAAGTCTTCTTTTGAAGCTTTGGCTGGAGAACCATGCAACCAAAATTCCAAGAAAGAACCAAGTCCACCTACTCATTCCTATGAAGAACCAACTCTATCTGTTCCTTCCACTACAGAAGAACAAGCAGAAGCTACTCCTACTGGTCCTTTGTATATCTTGCCCCTTTATGCAATGCTACCTGCTTCTGCCCAGCTTCGGGTATTTGACGAGATACCTGAAGGAGAAAGACTTGTAGTGGTTGCTACTAATGTGGCTGAGACTTCTCTGACAATCCCAGGAATAAAATACGTGGTTGACACTGGAAAAGAGAAGGTCAAGCATTACAACTTTGCCAATGGGATGGAAACATATGAAGTCCAGTGGATAAGCAAAGCATCGGCAGCTCAACGTTCAGGAAGAGCTGGTAGAACTGGACCTGGCCACTGTTATCGCCTCTATTCGTCTGCAGCCTTCAGTAAAGATGATCTATTTCCAGACTTTTCATGCCCCGAGATCTCTAAGATTCCTGTTGATGGCGTTGTCCTTCTAATGAAGTCCATGGGTATTGCTAAGGTGATAAAAACTACAAGGACTTGCTTCTCGAGGTCGTGTGTGTGTGTGTGTGTGTGTGTGTGTTATATAACTCTTTCTTCTGCAAATGTACCCTCCAAAAGTTTGGCTTTTTGCATATTCCCTTCTAACTTGCTATATCCGTATGCATGTATAAAGCTTAAAATTTCACTTTGATACCGTTTGTTTTGTTGATAATTGGCATCAGTCAATATTGGAAATTTTATGGTGAGGATAGGAGATGAAAATGTTGTCAATGAGGATAGAAATTTCTCGAATGCCCTTCTGCAACCATTAAATTTCTTACCTAGCAAGGGAGGTTAAAGAGTCATTTCTCAAGAAGCTGGTTAGCATCTAACATCAACTAGGATATGTACTTGATAAATCTGGACAGATGCAAATGTTAGGGGCATGCATGCACATGTTTGTTATTTTTCCCGTTAGCATTTTACCTTTAAATAACATGATTTTTGATTCACACATATTGCAGGTTGCAAATTTTCCATTTCCAACTCCTCCGGAGACCACGGCTTTGGTTGAGGCAGAACATTGCTTAAAGGCTCTTGAGGCACTCGATGCCCAAGGTAAGCTTACACCAATTGGAAGAGCAATGGCACAGTACCCTATGAGTCCTCGTCACTCCCGAATGCTTCTCACAGTAATTCAAATTATGAGAAACCAGCAAGGTTATGCCCGAGCAAATCTAGTGTTGGGATATGCCATTGCCACAGCATCAGCTTTAAGCTATCCAAATCCTTTTAATATGCAGTTTGATGTCAACCATGACAGTTCAGATGGTTTAAATCAAGAAGAAGATTTGCAGGTCCAAGAGTCAAAGGAGAGGTTGAAGAAGGCAAAAACGAGGGCGAAAGAGGCTCGTGCAAAGTTCTGTAATCCTAGTAGTGATGCATTAACTTTTGCCTATGCTTTGCAGTTGTTTGAGCTTGCAGAAAACCCTTTTGAGTTCTGCCAAAAACATTCTCTTCACTTGAAGATAATGGAAGAGATGTCTAAGCTAAGGAAACAACTGCTGCAACTGATCTTCTATCAAAGCAAGTTCTCTGAGGAATTCGGGTGGGATCATGGAAGTGCTGAGGAGGTAGAACTGACTTGGAAGGTCAGTTCCAGTAAGCATCCATTACTAATGAATGAAGAAGAGTTATTAGGTCAAGCTATATGTGCTGGTTGGGCCGATAGAGTTGCCAAGCGTGTTCGAAAGGTTTCAGAATCGTCAGATAATGATCGGAAAGTGCGAGCTGTTCGGTACCAGTCGTGTGCTTTGAGTGATACTATTTATCTTCATCGTTGGTCTTCTGTGTCACAGTCTGCACCAGAGTTTGTAGTGTATACCGAGCTTCTTCAAACAAATAGGCCTTATATGCATGGAGCAACTAGTGTGAAATCAGATTGGCTTGTCAAATATGCTAGTTCTCTCTGCACTTTCTCTGCACCTCTTACTGATCCAAAACCATACTAAGAACCTCTAAGTGACGAAGTGTTGTGTTGGGTTAGCCCAGTCTTTGGCCAACATAATTGGCAGCTTCCGTTGCATTGTCTGCCAGTTAAAAATGATGTACTTCGGGGCCCGCTTGTCGGGAACGGAACGGAGCTTCTCACTAACAGAATCGTAAACTTCATTTCATCAAACGAGACTCGGAAAGAGTGGCGTTAAAGATGTTGAAGTGGAAAGAACAAAAAGAAATAGGAACGGAGTCGGGGAATTAGAACTCTTAAGTCTTGACGACTGATTTTTCATTTTGTAGGGCATGCCAACGAGATCTCATGAGAGCACCGGATGATTGAATACTATCCCAATCTCTAGCAAGAGTACCAGCGCTTAAACTTAAAGAAGAGTAGGATCAGAAGTCAAGTCTCATCCCACGGGCGCATCTGGGAATACCTACTATGTGAAGGGAAGCGCATCGCATCGGTTGGTCTCTCTCATGAAACCTATTGACCGTCGCTTGTCCCGAAAAGGTCTGTGTTTGCTTGTGCATTGCTTGAAGGTCATGTCCTTCCATGCATGAGAATGGCACAAAAGTTCTTGGCTATGTCACCTTCAAGCATGTTGAGGCCTGAGGCACTGGGCCAGAGAAGGGTCGGGGACCTGTTAAATGGATTAAAGATCGGGTCAAGAAGAATTTGTAGTCGTGCAATGTTGAGGGATGCCTGGAACGAGAATCCTCGGAAGTTATATTCAGAGATTCAGTATTGGTTTCAAGGGAGATTTCATGGTCAGTTTGAGGGGCTATGGGAACAAATGCATCATGAAGTTATTCTTGAAGGACATGGACTTTTCCCTAAAAGGACAAAGAAGGAAAAGGAAAGGTTAAAATGATTGAGAAATTAGTTTGAGAGGTTTGGGATTCATGTTACAAATCAGCAATTTCCGGCAATCATATGACACCAATTGAAAATTAAGGTGTTTTCAGGACACAGATTTATTTCAGTTGAGAAACTTGAGTGCTCACCAGGAAGCTTTGTCACTCTAATGGCCACTGGTTAGTACCAGCTATAAACTTTTGGAATATCTCCAGCCTCATTGATACCTTCCTTTCCTGTTGCAGCCTCTCTGAAAATTTCCAGTGAAAGGTTGAAGATGTTACAGAACTAGAATATGTTTATTTTTCTATTTATGATTTTCTTGTTTAATGACATTTGTAATTTAGTAGGTCAACATGAAAATAGTTCGCATCTTTTTTGTGTACAATAGAAGCTTGTCTGATGTATTTGTGACTGATTCACATGATCTAAAAGCTAACATGTATATATCGACGTTACATTCTTCTGGTGTATTCCGTGTGCAGCAAGGAAGAAAAGGAGTTTCCCAATATTGGATTCGAGGCTTAAGGTCAGTGTTGGTATAAAAATTTGTCTAGATTCTTGATTCTGCACATGTATTGCACATTTTGTATCACATATGTCACATTTTCTTCATTATTTTTAAATAAAACTCTATTTTTTTATGTATTTTTATGTTCAGTGGTATGCAGTGTAATTAACGAAAAAATAGAGAGATTGACAGATTTATCCAATTAAATTCAAATAATTCAAAAGATCAAACAAATCAAGCTGATCGATTCAAATCCAAAGGTTTTAAAAGCTATCTTATCTGAAAACTGGATATACTAGATAAGATAATATAATCTAATTTAAGGGGAAAATGGATTGTTTGAATATCCTATCAGTTTTGCTGAAGATGTTATCTTATCAATTGTAGAAGACAAAATGAAAATCCAAGAGGATAAATGGATAGAGAGAAGATCAACAGATAAGATGAAGCAATTTAGATTCAGATTCAGACTGGATACATTTTAGTATTTTAATCATAACTTTCGCTACTGAAACTCAAATCTGATGATTCAAAATGGTCCAGAAAAAAAACTTAAAGGGTTACAATTCTTATGTTGATCACTCTTTCCAATTCTATCGTTTGATAAGTCATATTTAGAAATCAACGCGACAACAAACTGCAGATCAATATTGAATTTTCACATAAAATTCTGAGTAAATCAAATCAAGTTTAGAGATGAGGGGATGATTCAAATTCAGAAATAGCCAACTCCTTCTATCTTCATAGGCTTCCTATCTCTCTGGTTTTCTCCTATAAATACCCTCATATCTCGAAGGCAGAAAAGGGCACCATCTCAGAAATAGAGCTTTAGTTTATGTTTTTCTTTCTTTTTTCTTTTCTTTTAAGTTAGAGAGAGTTACATGAGAAAAGTGAGGAAGAATTATTGTAGAGTGGTACTATTGTAATTCTTTTTCAAGAGACTTATATTGAAGGTGACATCAATGGAGTTTTTTTTCACTTTTCTTCATCATACTCTATCTGGCCAAGTACTGTGTTTAAGTTACTCTTTCTATTTGCTTTGCTTTACTTCACGCTGAGGTAAGTCTTTATTTTGATTCAACGGTAGAGGTAAGTACTCTTTTTGTTTTCTTTTTCAGTTTATTAGTTTAGAGCTACAATTTTCTTTTCTATTTTTTAGTCTTTCCTTTTCTTTTATAAATAAAATAACAATACCACCATCTCTTCTTCTACCATCTCCTTCTTAACTTAAGATAACAATTTTATTTTCTTTTTATAAAATTGAGAAAATAAATATTAATTAGTTTCGGTAAATTAAAAGATTTCATCGTCGTCCCTCCCTGTGGATCACGACCTGTTAGCTCTAGGCTACACGGTAGAATCGAGGAGCTAGCACTACTCCTAAACTCTGTATTTTTCTGTACAGGTCAGGATCGATCAACAACAATTCATATGATCCAAGTGATGCTAGTAGTAGAGATGGCCGAGGGGCTTCCAAATGCAACTAATCCTGAATCACACAGTAGTATTATAATGATAAATAAAGAAAAAGAGAGAAGAAAAGGAGGAATGCAGAGTTCACGCATACTTTGACATAGTGATTGATTTATCCTCTAGATTGTATTTGCTTGCATGATTGAATAGGTCACATTGTAAAATGTAAGTGGTGTTGATGAAAAATTCACTAGTATACTCATCAGAAGTAAGCTGATAAAATCCAATATATGAGTATAAAGCTCAAGTTTTGCTGTCTTGTGTTTCCATCATGGGTATTTGTTGGATTAGTAAAAATTATAGTTGTCGTTAGGCAGCCCAGTACTTTTATTGGCTGGATCAGGTTCTTTGTACATGCTGGAAAATGGGGGGAAAATGTCCTTTGAAACTCCTGGATATCTTATAGAATATAGTGCTTGTGTTGCAGCCGCATATAAGAGCATGCTATAAAAACTAAAGAGGCAAGACATTCCTATCTATGATATTCAGAGACCCTTCTCCTTCATAGAAGTTGGTGTATCTGACACAAGACATGTGCCTTGTTCCCTCTTGCACATATTTGGTTATTCGAGGACATGCCTGCCTTTACATAACCAATGAGTTTGCTTACGATGATATGGTGTTCCTATGACAAGTGCTATACAATATTAATTACTAACCATTATTTTCCTCTTTGTGGTTCTCATGCATGAAATGTTTAATATCGACGTCTACAACTGAGTCTTTGAGTGTAGGTTAGGGGGAGTTGCTGATTCCTTATCCAGACATCAAGACATCATTCACAGACCATACTTCTGCCCCTCCAAATGGAGCTGGTGTCTCACTCGTCTCTCAGTTCCGCTTGCAGCTGTCCCGAAGGCTACTGTAACATACACAGCAATTGGGGCTCATGGGGTATGTAGCTCTTAGTCATGATTTGATGTTCCATTTGTCAGAGATTTTTCAGGTTCAGTTTCTCACAATTGGGTTTTTCAATCTGCTCATAATATGCAGCCATTCCCTCTTGCTGCAGCCGCAGCAAATGGGAATGTTTTAGCTGGTTGGATGGCTAATGAAGCTGCTTCATCATCCGTTCAGTCTGCCGTTGTAGCTGCATACCTGTAGCATCAAATCAAGGTTCGAATGAGTCTCGTCTTTTTTATCTGTTTAGTTAGCTTCAGTCTCTACCTCTAATACTCATAGAGGGTCAAACATTCAAAAAAGCAGGCATCACAATCTACCTCCATACCAACTGTAACATCCATCCCAAAGGGGTAGGCGTCAGTGTCAACCTCAAAAACCTCTAAGGTGGGTTTCATTGTCTAATCGTTTATCATGTTGATACTCCCGTTGGACTCAAAGTTGGACCAAATGTCTTTCTTTGTCTAGATGGTCTGAGGTCTGAACTTAAAATTCATATCTTTAATGTAATGAAGTAATAACGTAAGATTGGTGAACTTATCTAATTCCTTAACTGAGGTCTGAACCTAACTTTCCTATGACCCCAATGTTGACCCTCGTATCAGGCATGATGTACTTTGGGGAGATTTTGAACCATGAATGTGGCTGCTTGAAGTTGACATGCAATTTAACATGAACGACCATTGCCACCAGCCTGCTTGAAATTGACATATATGAGAGACTGTTCACTTTGGGTGTGACACAAGTGCAACTAAGTTGTATAATCTCGACAACTTGACATGGATTAGCATCAACATGTTAGAAGATAGGACAAAATTGCTGCTGCGAGGACTAATGCATTCATATGAATTAGAGGTGGCTTGGAAGAGCATGGCAATCATTTTGAGCAGGTTGGACATTTTTTAAGTAGACCCGGAAGTTTGAAGTTAGGAGTGTAATAACAAAGTCATACTTGATTGAGTTGTTAAAACTAGGGGTATACCAAAAACAAATGGAGGCTGTAAAAAGAAAATACAGATGGGATGGCTGTTAATAGTATTGACGGAGGAAAAAACAGTTCATTTGTTCGGCCCAGAGATTTGGGATATAGTTTTTTTTTTTTTTTTTTTCCTCTCTCTCTTTCTTTGGTTTTTGGGTGGTTGTCCTTGTTGTTGTTGAAGAAGGCTGTCTAATCATAGTAGGTGTCAAAGGCTCAAAATTCTTTTTGAAAAATTGCAAGTTTCTTATATATTTGTATGTTATTGTACAAAAGAGTAGGGAGCATGTGTATAGTGTTTAAAGTTGTGTTTTTTACAAATCAAGATTGACACATCACTTTGTATATAACAATCTAAATACCTGTTGGAATGGCTCCCACTGGTAATACTCGAGTCCTATTCTAACCAAAGTCATGTGTTGGTATCTGACTAAACACAGATTCCTATATATGATGTTTCCTATCAGAATTTGAGAGAAAATGACGAGAGTTAATGGAGTCCTCTCTTTATTACTCTTATTTATAGAAAAATACAATTACAATTCATAATATAGGTAGAACTCCTAATAACATATATCAACACGACTCTTAATTAGATAACTACAATATGACTCCTAATTAGGTAACTAACTAACTAACTAAAGAGAATATTTCCTCTCAAACTGGAGCATAGATTTCTATCATGCCAAACTTGTTATAAAGGCTAGAATAAAGATTACTTAAACAAACTTTTTTAAACAAAAAACTAAAAAATAAATAACATTGTAACACATACTGAATCATAGATGTTGATACCAAAGTTCCAAATCAAAGTAAACCGAATTTGAGTCGAACCAAGACTATATGAAAAGTCAAATATCCATCTTCTTGGATAAGATTAGGATTTTAAAGATTCTCAAACTCAGTAAAATAGAGGTTTTGAGATATCCTCAAACTCTATAGAGTAGGCAAACTCTGTAAAATAGGACTCAATAGAAGCAACTGATTACTTGTAAAAGACATGGCAGAGGCAATGTTCCTTGATACGTATATAGCTTTGGTACGCGGTATGAAAACAGGAACGAAAAATGTGAATAGCCCAAAATGTAGGACTCAATAGAAGCAACTGATTACTTGTAAAAGACATGGCAGAGGTAATGTTCCTTGGTACGTATATAGCTTTGGTACGCGGTATGAAAACAGGAACGAAAAATGTGAATAGCCCAAAATGTAGGACTCAATAGAAGCAACTGATTACTTGTAAAAGACATGGCAGAGGTAATGTTCCTTGGTACGTATATAGCTTTGGTACGCGGTATGAAAACAGGAACGAAAAATGTGAATAGCCCAAAACGCGATAATGTAGGAACATTCTTCGATTGCTTAGTTTGAAGAAAATATGTTTACCTAAAACACAAAATGTTTTTCAGGCACATCACATAGTTAATGAGATGTTAAATATTCAAATGACAATTGGGCACACCATACATAGGCTTTTTTTAACCTCAGTGTATAAGGCTTTTTTCGTTTCATTACTTTATAATTTATTTATATTTTGGTTCGCCAATTTTACCGACCTGAATAGCAAAAACGCACGATCTGAGGCAGAAATTGTGAGAGGTTTGATGAATTCGGTAATTATGAGCATAGGTGGCTGGTGCCTCGACAAGAGCGGTAGAGGACTACAAATTGGTTAGCAGAAGTTATAGAGGTGGATGGTGTGTGTCAGAAACGACAGAGACACAACAGAGGTTGAAAAAAATCTACATATGTTGATAAAGTGGCTGCAAAAGTTGCTGTAGGAGTAGTAATTGTAGTAGTAGTTATAGCAGTAGTTCCAATAGATTAGTTGCACAATTACTAGTTGTGACAATAGTTGCAATAGTTTAGTAGCAACAATGATTGTTTGCAGCAGTGGAGTAAGCAGTAGTTGTAACAGGGATTCAAAGCAGCAGTAAAAGAAAGATGAAACCGTAGTTGGTAGTGGCATGCACGAGAACCAAAAACGAATTTGACGATAATGCACAAAGCGGATAGTGGCCCGGCGCTACACACACGTTACATCGGCACGACCCAGTGCATGCGCGGAAAAGACTTGTCGACGATTAGAAGAGAATTTTTTTTGGAGGCTTTGATATCATATCAGAATTTGAGAGGAAAAGACTGAGAGAGTTAATGACTTCTTTCTATACTCTTATTTATAAGCAAATATAATTATAAATCATAATACAAGTAAGATTTCTAATAACATATAACAATATGGCTCCTAATTAGGTGACTACAAGATAGCTCTTAATTAGGTAATTATAATCAAAGAGTTTAATACTTGTGGACCTTGTTCACTAGGTAACATTCTGTTTTCTAGATCCATGTCATCGTACAATTTCTTCCACCATGGTCCTTGTGAAAGAATTAATCTGTGAGAACAATCTCTCAATTTCAGTGGATTCCCCAAGACACCCTTTCTGCTCCAATATCTTAGGTGTCTTCAGGAGCAACAAAAGGTATTGCTTGTTTCAGATGAAGCATAACTTTAGCCCATTCTTAACTTCTTTTGTCTTCACTTTTTGTCTCTGTTGTTGAAAATTTTATACTATTTTCTAAAACATGTAATATCTTTATAAATTAAATTAAGATAAAACAACAATTATTCTAGCATGTAACAACAATTATAATTAAAATAAAACAAAAGAATCTGGTCTGGGGAATGCAGTCGCGATGTCGCTGCCCTAAAGGATCAAAAGCCCGTCTCCTTGTCTAGACATTGAATCGACCTTGTCCCCTAGCGGTAAAGGATCCCCGGATTCACCAGCACTCAGCTCAGGACGGTGGGCAGAGCCTCTGCTCAAATGAAGAAGTTGCCCAAAAAAATGAAGATAAAAATTCTTTTTAACACTGTAATCATTCTCACGAAGAGTAGTCTTCAGGTTTTTTTTTTTTTTTTTTGTTAAGATGAACAAAGAGAAATGAGTTGTGTGTCTTGCTATTGGATTGAGGGGTCTATTTATAAGCTTAAAATCTAAGTTGTTATAACTAACTCCAATAGAAAATCCAAGCAGTTGAGATATTTTTCAACTGATTTAGATTCTGAGACTTGGTCAAAGTTGACTTGATAAGACAAAATTTGAAATAAAAGCTTTTCTTTTTATTTTAATTCAAAAAATTCAACATCTGTGTGTCCGCGCGCACGCGCGCCCACACACAGAATATTGATGTCTTTGTGTTTGTTATGACACCCTATCCTTGTGATTTTGTTAGGATTAATTTGCCATGAAGTATATTTTGTTTAAGTGAACTCAATTTCAGGAAGTACTGAGCTTTTTTCCCCCCCTTCAGCAATCCACGGGGGCATCCTCTGGTTATTGCTGTGCATCCCAGGAGCCGAATCAATCAGCAGTTGGGCTGACTGATGAAGCGGTTGAAGTGAGCCATTGGAGCCCGAGAGGAAGTGGGGAGCTACAGTAATGGGTAATGGGGCAGCTAATGGTAGGACTTACTGCATCATCAGCTATAAGTAATCCAGCTGCTACTAGTAATCCAGCTGCTGCTGACCAGACCAAAGGTGGTGATGGCTTTTCATGTTGTAAATTTCTTAATCCTATCTGGTCTCTATCTTATATTGTTTCTTTTTTCAGTCTTTTTTATCTTTATTATTTTTCATCTATAACTTAATGTTTGGCTCATAAAATGTTAGCATGAGTTGAACAATAAGAAAAATGTTAGTGCATGGTGTAAGTAATGTATTATACCTGATCTCATATTTAAAGTCCTTGTCGATTAGTATTGTTTAAAGATAAATGATTTGTTGGCGTTCTTGTTTGATATTGTTGTTTGAAACCCTCTCTCACTTCTGTTTGAGGTCGATATCATTTCTGCAACAGTCTAACAGTGTTTCAGGACCCACTCAGAGTATGATTCAAGTTCTGCTCGAAGCGTTGCGTTCGTAGCTGAGCCCCAGAGCCGACATGGAAGTAACCTTAGACTGCATTCTAGAGAAACGTGACCTAATCCTCAAACTAACTTGGGATTAAAATGCCACATTAAAGAGGATAGAGTCGTGAGGCGAGAGCTGACACATCAATAGTGTCCCTAGTGATGATGTTAGAAAATCAAAAGTTGTTGATGAGGCTGAGTCAAAGCCAAAAATTGTTTATGAGGCGGAGCCGGATCAAGAACCAGAAGTGGACGAGTCTCCTATCGAGACCCTTGTAGATCCTCTAGCGCAGCCTATCATGGACCTATTGTCGTCTTCTCTAGTCATGAGAGTTCCCTTATCCCTGAGGTCGCCTGACGTGTACGACCGTTGCAGATCTTTCTACACGAGAGAGGGTCACAGGTGTTTGGCATCTCGGTATGAGATTCAGTTTTTATCGGAGCTGATTTGAGTTGTTTTGTTGTATTTATTCTGCTCGAGCTACCTCCGACTTCGGCCGATCTGTTACAGAAGCCAGTTCTATTTCCATTACGGTGGCTCAGGCACGATGCATCAATGCTGCTTCTCTGACCACCACCTTGGCTTGATTAATGTGAAATGTTGTATCTACCCGATCGTGCCTGCTGCCTGTCATCACTGCATTCACCGAAGTTGAAAGCTTCTAAGCCAGGAAGAAAGATGGGGATCGATCTAGCTATTATTTAATAGTCGCTTTTTAGTTGTTTTATTTTATTTAAGTTTTTTTTAGTCCCACATCGATTATGGTAGGGAAGTTTTCTTTGTAAGAGCCTATATAAGGCTAAAACTTGTAGTTAATTATTTGGACGATGATGAATTATTAAACCCCATTTATTGGAGCATGATGATTTGTTTTCAAAAATGAATCTTTACATAGTGATGTGCTTAAATGGGAAAGAGATCTCTCTGGTGTCAAAACTTGAATTCATCTTTATCCTCTCAAAACCCTAATTTCTTCCTCTTTCTTCCTTCCCCTTCTCGTATTACATCAGCCGTGTTTGTGTTAAAAGTAGGGTGGATCCAAAAGAATGGAGACTTTTTCTATAGGTAAAAATTTACTACATAATATGTAAATGTGTTTCTCAAACCAAAAAAAATTATAAATGATGATGCTTTATTAGTTTTCTTTTTAATAACAACAAATTTCATTATTTTAGCAAAATATACAAGTTGGAGCCAAGTGCTCTTCTTAGGGCATGTTTGATTGCCGTAATTGGCGGCAAGTCGTGATTCGTAAACGGTGAACTCTTTTATAATTGTGAATCGAAAATGGTGAACTTTTTTACAGTTGTGAATGAGCTACATGCAAATAAGTTTCCCGGTGTTTAAATTTTTATAGTAGTAATATTGAGCTTGTGTTTGCGTTAAAAAGAAGGGTGGATCCAAAAGAATGGAGACCTTTCTTTTTCTACAAGTAAAATTTGACTACATAATATGTTAAATGTGTTTCTCAAAGCAAAAAAAAATTATAAATGATGGAGCTTTATTAGTTTTCTTTTTTAATAAAAACAAATTTCATTATTTTAGCAAAATATACAAACTGGAGCCAAGTGCTCTTCTTAGTTTCAAAACTTGTGATTCGACTCAAGGATCGCTCAATGCAGATTAGATCACCTAATTGTACTATTTAGTGGATGAAACTCAATCAATTAGTTCTTTTTAAATTTTAAATCACCATTTCAACTCCGAAACGTCCATAGGATGCAGAATATCGATTCAACTCGCTTCCTAGGATATAAAAATAAGAATACTTTTTATTAGTCTTTATTTTGTCCATAAAAAATCATGATATTATTGTGTATCTCAGGGTTCAAACCTTTCTTGACATTATACTTTTTTAGTCTTAGATCAGTTCATTTTCTTTTTTGTGGAATCATGTTAACATTATTATACAATATATTGATTTTAAGCATGATTGAATATACTTATTTTTTCACAATAACTCACTACTTACCTCGCATGAATTGCCGATCTAGACATATTACTAGACATCTAAATGAGTCGAGTTTTTGAGATTTAAAACAATAAAGTCCTATAGCCAATTCTATTTCGATAGAAAAAGATTTTAAGAAACTATGGTGATGATACACAGCCAAACTACTTGAAATTATGCATCAGGTACTGAAGCGGTTAGACAACAAAATGTAAGAGGAGATTTGAAAAATAGAGAAACCATTCCATCCCTGTAGGGAAGTCTAAAAATTATTTATAGGCATATTTCTTTAGATTTTCTTTAGATTCATTCATGATTTCTCAAAAAAAAATCTAGATTCATGACATGGGCAGCCAGCTTGACCCTTGTCTATCACAATGTACAGGCAAGGTTCATCTTTTCATCATCGTTAGTAAGAAAATTCACAGTGCAGTAATCAAATTGAAAACTTAATATAAAAAAAAAAACCCATGGAAGTGAGGATGAAAGAGCATCAAATGTTTCTTTGTACTGCTGCTGCTTGCTTCATTTGATGTAAAGAATGCTGCAGCGGGATTGAGAGGATGCCAGGCCAGGCCTGCGCGAGTTTGCGGGGGTACTGTACAAATTTCGCTATTCACGGTTTAGTCCCATATCGGGAGTGTAATACAACAGAGAGGTTCAGATGGGCTATATAAGAAGCTGGGGGTGAACAGTAACAACACATACCTTTCTCGGCCTTTTGGCTAAGATCAAGTGTAGTATCTGTTCTTATCAGTTTAATATCTGATACGTGGGCCAATGGCCCACTTATGATATTAAATTAATTTTTGTTGGGGGGAGGTCCATCACAGTAGCTTGCTACTGGGGCCTTCGAGCGTCGCTCATGCGTTGCACTACTGCACGGGCCTGGCGCACCCCTATCAAATCAATATTTAAAATTTTAAAGTAATATTATTGAGCTTGTGTTGCATGTTTCCAATAGCCTGTCTTTTTCTGCGAGCAAAATATGCCAGCCGGGCCAAGTCGTCCTTGCTCTTATTTGTTTCAAAACTTGGTGATTGAGGACTGCTCAATGCACAGATTTAGATCCACCTAATTGTATTATTTAGTGAATGAGTCACCTAATAATTGTATTATTTAGTGAATGAGACTCAAGTCAACTAGTTGCTTTTTTTAAATTTTAGATCACCAGTTCAGCTCTCAAAACTTCCTTAGGGATGCATACTTATCCATTCAACTCGCTTTCTACGATGTAAAAATAAGAAAAGTTCTTATTAGTCTTTATTTTGTTTGCAAGAAATCATGATATTATTGTGTATCTCAGGGTTCAAAACTTCCTTGACATTATTCTTTTAGTCTAGATTGATTCATTCTTTTATTTTCATTATATTATCTATATTATACAATATATTAATTTTAAGCATAATCAAATATACTTGTTTTCATATTGACTCACAACTTATGAATTGTTGAACTACGACACACATTAGCATGCTTCTCAATGACTCGTGTTTTCGACATCTAAAACATTAAATAATGTGATGATGATAATGAGGGAGATTAAGACTCCAACCAACGACTTGAAATTGTGCATCCACTTACTGAAGCTCTTAGGCACTAAATGATAGTAAGCGGAGATTCTGAAACCAGTCCAGATGTGTAGGAGAGTATAAACAATAGTTATAAGCGTATTCCTTAATATTTTCTTAGTTCATCTAGATTCATTCATGAAAATTGAGTTGGCAGGCAGAAATTGATATAGAAAAAACCCTTTAAAATTCACGTGTCTGATCAATTGTGCACTGCAGGCATAAAGCTAGGCAGCTGGCTTGATCCTTGTCCATCACAATGTGCAAGCGAGGTTCAGCCTTTTCATCAACTTTAGTTAAGAAAATTCATAGTACAATAATCAAATTGTAAACCTAAATAAAAAACACCCATGGAGTGAGGATGAAAGATCATCAAATGCTTCTTTGTACTGTTTCTTCTTGCTTTATTTGATTTAGAGAATGCCGTGTCAGGCCTGCGCGAGTTTGAGCAAATACTGTACAAATTTCACTATTCATTGTTTAGTCCCACATCTCGAGTGTTGCACGAAAAAAGAATTCACATAAGTTATAGGTTAGGTTGGGTTTGGATACAACTCATTCTTTTCTCTGTTATACCTTATAGATTCAAAATGAATTACAAGAGAGTGAATCATAGGATTTTATTTTAAAAAGAATGTGTTATGCACGAGGGGTTAGATGTCTGTATTATTTCTTTGAGTCCGATATTAAATTAATTTTTGCTGGGAAAAAAGCCTAAAGGGCCTTCTAGTATTGTCCATGTGATGCACTACTGCACGGGCTTGACGCACCCCTACCAAATCAATGTTCAAAATTTTACCCTAGTTGGACTATTTTCGGAAGAATGAACCCCATCATTATTTTGCTACTATTTAGATATTTAGTTTACTTATCTTAATTGAAATTTTGCTACTAATTAAATATTCAGTTAACTTAAGAAAATTTTTAAGTTAATATATAGAAAGTTTTACAAAGATAATATCATTCTTTAATCTCTTTACTTGAGAGGAAAACGGTTTTTTGCTTTGTGATGGTTTCCGATTCTTCAGTTTGCTTTTATCAAGCTGTCTTATTTATTATATGATGCTTCGTTGTAAATACAACTGTGTTGTTAATTATTAAAGGACAAAGATACAATTTATTCTAACTTACATCATAACTTGTTGCGTTGTTGCTTTTCAATAAACTAGTATACCGAACACATGCTATGCATGTTAAAATAATAATAATAATAATAAATAATAATAAATATGGCTATACATTTGTATTTATCATATTAGCAAATAATCACAACTATTCCGTAGAATATTATGTTATATGTTTAGAAAATTATGATTTATCTATGACTATTAGACATATACGACAATAAAAAAGTCAATGTTAAATTAATATTAATTTAAATATGACATAATTTATCTACAAGAATATAAAAAATAAAAAGTTACTACAATTATATTTACCATGTATCGGAAAGGCAATCAATAAAATTTCATATGATTTTTCTAAAATATCTACCAAACAGTCAAGAGAGTAATATATGCTTCATGCTTGAAATAACCCGTTCGTTACCTGAAAGCGTGAGCATATTACTCACAGGTAAAGGATCTTCAAATAAAAGTAGATATAGCTTAAAGTGCAATAATTTTGCATTGCCTTTTCAATAAATGGGGTTGTGCTTGATTCTTTTGATTACATGACAAAAATATATTTGACGAACATAATAACTTTTTATTGCATTATGCTCCGTGAAATTTGCTTAGCTCTGCTCCTAGAAAAACATGGAGTTAGATTGCTACTGGGGCCTTCGAGTGTCGCGTCGCCCGTGCATTGCACTACTGCATGGGCCTAGCGCACCCTGATGGGAATCGCTCTAGCTGTTATTTAGTAACCTCTTTTTAGTTGTTTTATTTTATCTAGGGTGTTTTTTTAGTCTAATATCGGTTATGATGGGTAAGTCTTCTTTGTAGGAGCCTATATGATTCAAAAGATTGTAGTAAAATATTTAGAAGATGGTGAATTAAATTAAACCCTTTTTATTGGAGCATAATGATTTGCTTTCAAAAATGAATCTTTGCATAGTGGTGTGCTTCGTGGGAGAGAGATCTCTCGGGTGCTGAAGCTTGAATTCATCTTTATCCTCTAAAACCCTCCAATTTCTTCCTCTTTCTTCCTTTTCTCCTTCTCCTTCTCCTTCTCGTATTATATCAGTTACGTATTAGAGCTAAAGTCCTGATATTTTCTTCCACAAAATATCCTCCTCAAAAACCCTAGCCTCCTCCACGAAATCCTAGATGTGCATCTCCTTCTTTCCTCTCTAGTTTTCCAAAAAGAGGAAAAAAAAGAAAAGAAAAAAAGAATAAAAAATTCAAAATCTCTACTGTTTATCCCCTCCAACCTCCCGCCATCTCCTTCACCTCCTTCAAACGTCGGATCCTTTCCGCGATCGTGCCTCCGCCGCCTCTATCTCACCACCCCGACCTCGACACTGATCTGACCCATCACCGACTCGCCAAAGTCTGTTGCCGCGCCGCTGCGGCGGGCTTCACATTGTTGAAAGTACACCTAGAGGGGGGGTGAATAGGTGTAAATGCTAATCTAAGAAACTAAATGCAAACTAAGTGCGCTAAATGCGGAAGCTAATGCAAATGTTGCACAAACTAATACAATACAACAAGTGTAGCCGAATTCCCCTTGCGAGGCTCTGGACTAACTCCTCTTGATTCCCCTTGAAATGGGTTGAGGCGCTATGTGAAGCTCTTGTTGGATGAGTATAAGTTAGGCACACACACACAAGCAATCCAAGCAATGTGCACACACAATCAAGCCAAGCAATCAAGGATATAGCAATATAGAAAATGCAAGGCACAACACAAGCAAATATATATGATATGGCAATATGGAATATGCTCAACACAAGCAAATATGATATGATGATGAGTATGATGCTTTGCACAATTATAAGAGAGAGAGTTAGAGAGACAATGGATCAGAACGCAAACACCAAGATTTGTTTCGAGGTTCGAGCACCTTGCTCTACATCCCCGCCTACACCACCGTGTAGGATTTTCACTATCTCAACTCCCACCGAGGGAACCTCTACCGAAGAGGATTTCTTACAACACTAGGAGTACCAAACTCCTCTCTCAAACAACAACCTCCTCACAACCGAGGGGTTAGGCCCGTAGCCAATACAACTACCAATCCACACACCTCTACCGAAGAGGCTCACAACCAAACACTATCACCTCTACCTAAGAGGGATACACAACACAATCACCCGATCACCTCTACCGAAGAGGGATTCACAAATATAAGGGTGTTTACAACAATGAGGTTTACAACAAACAATCTCAAACACATCTCTTTCTTTTTCTCTTATCTTTTTTTCACAAAAACAAGATCCTAATAGTTTAGGATAGAAGATAGCTCAAGTGTGGAAAACAAGTGTTTTTGAAAACAAGCAACAAAGAAAAATCTTTGGGAAAATACTTGCAATATGATAGAATTGAAGATCTAAGCAAAAATCCCAAAAACCTATTTTTCTTTGATTTTCCAAAAACCCTAAAACAATAAAGATGAGAAGTTTTTGCACTTAAAACTCTTTTAAAAACTCTTTTAAACACTTCAGAAAACTGAAAATTTTTCTCTTAGAAAACTTTTTCAAAATCCCCAAAGAGATGGGGTTTATATAGCCCCTAGTCAAAACTAGCCGTTAGGCTGATGTGGCAGTTCTGACAGCCGTCGGTCGACCGGCCCGGTCGACCGCCAACGGTCAGAAATGTGACCGTTGGGCACCATCGGTCGACCGGCCCGGTCGACCAAAAAAACCAGAGAGCAGAACTCTCATCTCGGTCGACCGGTCCGGTCGACCGACTACATGTGTAGCCAGCGTGCACGTCTGTGCACGTCGGTCGACCGACCCGGTCGACCGGCCACTTGGTGCGGTCGACCGGTCCGGTCGACCGAACTGGCCTGGCAGGCACAGTGCAGAACTGCACAGATACGGGATTTGAAAATAGGTCTTTTTACTTAATAAAAATCCCATAAATTCACAGTAAATCTAAAAAATAGTTTTAATCACAATAAAAACTGTTTTTCTAAAAAACATGTCTTTCTAAAACTTGTTTTATCATTTTACTTTGATAACCAAACTT
This sequence comes from Agave tequilana, assembly GCA_038442645.1. Classification (NCBI taxonomy): domain Eukaryota; kingdom Viridiplantae; phylum Streptophyta; class Magnoliopsida; order Asparagales; family Asparagaceae; genus Agave; species Agave tequilana. Next base: position 47,204 of record JAVJIF010000951.1, read on the forward strand.
GTGATAAAAATTTCAAGACATATATTAATCATATCAATTCATTTTTGTGTCTTGCCAATTTTATCAAAAACAAAACTTGTATTTTAACAAACTAGAATTTTCCAAAACATGAATAGGATAGTCAAAATAAGTTTGTTTAAAAAAAATTAAGCATGCATGTATAGAATGAAGCAACTATACATATATCAATTTAAACTTGTTTTGATAAACTATTCATCAAAAACCAAATCATGAAACGTGTGTGATTTGTGCACTTGAGCATATCAACTAAACTAAGCTTTACAAATATGGATCTAAAACACAAACTCTAAACTAGATACCTAAGTCTTCTTGACGATCTTCATCTTCAAGTAGACTTGCTCCAAAACTCCGTGATTCTCCAAGTGCAAAGGTATGATCTTTAAGCTTTGGCACCGGAATCATCATGAATAGCTTCTAATCATCTTGTTGAAGCTAATCACCAACCTAATATCCTGTTAATGATCTGAAACTTAGAAACACAAGAATATTAGTAAACATAACTACATGAGTGTTGATCATCATCAAAACTAGAGTGGAAGGCCATTGGGCCAATAATTGTCACCCTCATCACCAATGCCTACCGACCAGAGCCGCCTCCACCTGCGACCACCATTTCCAACGTCGCCGCTGCCTCGCCCTCGCCACCGTCACCGCCGCCCACGAAGGTGTTGGCCCAAAGGCCTATCACTCTAGTTTGATGATGATCAACTCATGTAGTTATATTTACTAATGATCTTGTGCTAATTAGTGACAGATTTGAGATCAAGATCTTAGTAGTTGCATAGCTCAACAAAGGATAAAAGAACAAGATTTGGAGCTTGCATGATGTGATCCAAGGAGCTTTTGGATCAAGCTTGGACCAAGTCAAGAAGATGAGAAGCCTTCAAGTGAAGACTTCAAGATGTTGAAGACTTGGGTCTAAGTATAGAATTTATTTTGTTTTAGTAAAAATGTAAAGGATAGATAGTTGGTGGATTGCTCAAGTATATCACACACACACACTCTTGATAGAACTCTTGATAAAATTGTTTTCATAAAAAGATTTCATTTTAGAAAAGAATTTTATTTGGAAAAAGATTTCTCTTAGAGACAAAATATTTATCTTGGATTTGGTATTTCATAGTTCATATCTTTAAACCAAAATCATGATTAGAGCTTTATGTCAAAAACATAGATATTTCATATTGATTGTGTAGTGGATCATATCCATACACACTATGCTTTAAAATGAACTCAAATATCTTGTTTTTGTAATTAATAAAGATTTAGAAAAACAAGTTTGGAAAAACATGTTTTGAAAAATACATTTTGGTTCTTGAGCTAATATTTCCAAGTTACAAAAATAGACCAAAACATCATAACATGTCTTGATTTTGTGCAAGCATGTTTGTTCTTTCAAGTATATTGGTAAAACTATTTATGTAGAATTTCTATGTATTTTTAGGATTTTATAAAAAGATTTTAAATCCTGTTTTCTGACCTGGAGACTGGCTGACAGGCTAAGTCGGTCGACCGGACCGGTCGACCGATGTGCACAGCCCTGTGCACATTGTCAGCGCAGTGGCCGGTCGACCGGGTCGGTCGACCGACCAGGAGAGCTTTGCTCTCTGGAAATATCAGTCGACCGAGCCGGTCGACCGATAGAGAGTTTGCTCTCTGCTCCAGGAAATCGGTCGACCGAGCCGGTCGACCGGAGGCTGCAACGGTCTGAAATATGACCGTTGGCCGGTCGACCGGCGGTCGACCGACAGCACTGACAGAACCCCAACGGCTCTATTTCTGGCAGCCTATAAAAGGGGGACTTGTCAACTGTTTTGAGGTTAAGATTTTGGAGATTTCTTGAGCAGTTTTTCTGATACTTTTAGAAGAGTTTCTCCACAAGATTTAAGTGCAAATACTTCCAATCAAAAGGAAGAGTTTTTATTAAGAGTGTAAAAGTGATTCTTGAGTTTTCCTCCATAGCTTTCTTTCCTTGATTTTCTCACACCACACTTGAGCTATTCATTGCTAGTATTCCTATGGTGTGTTGTAGTGAGAGTGCTCTTTAGGTGATCAAGTGTTGTGATCATCAAAGAGATCTTTTCTTTGTATTTGAGGAGACGGGCAAGTGTGCTCGTTGTTGGTGGTTGGAGTTCGGTTGTGAACTCTTGGTGGTTCGAGGTGCGGCCTCGGCAAGCTTAAGGGGCTTGCGTGTGTACGGGACTTGAGAGTCCGAGGGTTTGTAGGTGTGCGGCACCGAGGAGAGATCCGGTGGGATCTTGCATAGTGGAAACCCTTCGTGTGTCGAAGGCGGGGATGTAGAGCAAGTGTGCTCGAACCTCGAAACATACCCTTGTGTTTGCGATTGCTTACTCTATCCCTCTTTCTCTCTTTGTCTCAATTTTATATCTTGCATTACTTACATTGTCTTTACTATTACATGCTTGATATTCCCTTGAGCTTAATTGTTATATACTTGCGTGGGATTGCTTGATAACACTAGTATTCAACCAAGGAGAGCCAACGCGGCACCTCAACCCATTCAAGGGGAATCTAGAGGAGCTTGTCCAGAGCCCTTAAGGGGAATTCGGCAACACTCTTGGTTATACATAAGTGTTTAATTAAAAGAAGTTTAATTTGGTCAACTTAGTTTTAATTCCGCATTATTTGTTCATAAGTGACCATTAGATTAGCCATCACCTATTCACCTCCCCTCTAGGTGAACTTTCAATTGGTATCAGAGCTAGTGCTCTTGATATTGGGTCTAACAACCTAAGAGTTAAAGATCTTCTTTTAGGCTAATCACTTTATATTGTACACACACCATGGATTTCATGTCACCACCCACCTTTGACATCCTTAACATCCACATTTTGAAGGTTAAGATGTCCTTGTTCCTCAAAGCCCTAGGATTTAATGTCTATCTTGCCACAACTAATAATGCTTATTGTTTACATGGTAAGAATATTGAGGCTAATGCAAAAGCCCTTCATGCTCTTAAATCAACCCTAGATGATGCTTATTTATCTAGAGTTTCTAATATTGATTCGGCTTTTGTAGTATGGAACACCCTCATCTCCCTTGGCGAAAATGAACAATACCTTGCGGGGAGTGATTCGGATGTTGGAAGCGACACCTCCAACAAGTGCTACATGGTCCAAGGGGATGACCCCCTTGAGGTAAATACCGAATCCGATGATGAGGATGCTACTATGTCATATGATGAGCTAAATTCTTTATGCCAATTATTGCTTGAAAGATATGACATAATTAAGAAAGAAAACAAAAATTTGAAAAAGAACATTGCTAGCATGCATGTAGATCATGACTCATATAGAGATAACATTGCATGCTTAGAAAAGGATAATAAAGATTTGAAAAAGAAACTTGATTGCATGCATGTAGAAAATGATTCTTTTAGAAATAAACTTGCATGTTTAGAAAAAGAAAAAGAGGATTTGAAAAATGAAAATGTTTCCCTTATGTCTAAATTAAATGATTTGTGTGAAGGGAACACTATTTTGAAGGATAAGATCATTTTGGTGGAAAAACAAAAGGAAAATATTTTTCAAGAAAATATTACTTTGAAAAGAAAATTTGTTGAAAAGGAAAAAGACTTTGTTTCTAAAAAGAAAAAGAAAAATGATTCTTCATCTCATCATGCTTTTCATGCCACATTTAATGAGATTAAGAATAGGAAAAACAAAATGAATAATTTGAGTTCAACTTTGAACTCTTGTGCATTCAATCATTCTAAGTTGGAATCTTTGTTTCAAAAGAAACAAGTTCCCCATGCTCATGCACATACTCATCATGCTCATGCTTATGGTGCACATCACGATCACAATCACACTCATAAGCATCATGCTAAGGTGTACACATGTACACATTGTGGCCGCAAAGGCCATTTAGCAAAATATTGTTTTGATAAGAAACCATACTTATATTTTGCTAAATATAATAGATTTTGGGTTCCTTATAACAATGCTAACCCCAAAGGACCCAAGAAAACATGGGTACCAAAACCCCCACCTTTTGATTGTGATGTAGGTGAGGGCTCTCACAAGACGTGAGAGGATTGGTGCCTTGGTAGCCAATGCAATGGACATGATGGACAAACATTGGGATGCATTGCTATCAAGGAATCTTGGTGGGAAAGGCCACCATATTTGGAGCTTTGGAGTTGGTAATAATTTCTAAACTCCTACCTTTTATGTACATGCTTTTACATATGTCATACTCATAGCATGTTCATGATTTTATTTGATTTGTGCTTCATGTGGTATTTACATGCTTAGATGTAGATTTGTCAAACTTGTATGTATACATATACAAATAGTGAATTACAATTGACTCTTAAATAATTTGAACTTCATGCTCACTTGTATCCACTTTATGCATGTGTATAATCTAGTTTTGATAATTCTCATATATACATGTTTTGCCAATTTTTGTGATTTACTTCATGTATATGCATGCTTAATTCAAATCTAATAAATATACATGTATACCCGTGAGTCTCTTGCCTTCATGCAAACATTTAATAGACTCTTTTATTTTTGGGATATGTATGCATATTGTTAGATTTGTATAAACCATACATATACCATGAAAATTGTTGATTTTAGTGAAAAATGATTTTTCATGATTTGTTGTTAAAAATTTGACTTATGATCGTTTTGGGCTTCAATGACTATTTTCATGAAGATACTATTTACATAACCTTTGAACACTCATCTTTAAGAAAACATATAATTTGGAGCTTTATGGACTATGAGTGCTTGAACTTTTATGTACTTAGTAGTATTTATGAAAAACATTTGAATTTGATGTATTTGAAGGATCTTTAACTAGTTTTTCAAAAACAATTTATACTAGTTAGTTATTCTTCAAATAGCCTTTGAGATTTACACATGATCCTATTTTACAATTGGTATTTTACTATTACATGGATAAATTCTTTTATATTCTCAAATTTATTTGATGCTTCATGATTTGAATATTAGTTTGAATGTTAACCTTTATCAACACTAGGATTTATACTTGTACATATTATGGGCTACAAATAAATCTATTTATATTTGTGCTTGAATGCCTATTTGAACCCATTAGATGTGCTTGTATTGCTTAGTTTTGATGATAATTACATCTTCAAACTTGTATTCCCATTTTGGACTTGTGATTTGACCATGTGCTTTTCATTTCATGTATATGCTTGTCTTGCCAAAACATTAAGATATACATGGATACCTCTTGAGTCATTTGCCTTTAATGCAAATCTACTTATATGGACTCAATTGTATTTTAGGGATATGTATGTATACTTAATGTCTTGACAAAACATACATATATCTTGAAATATAAATTTTGTTTTTAATAAAATTTTGTGTTTTAAAATTGGTACAATAAAATTTTTGTGATGGATTTCAAGAATTCAAAATTTATGATTTGAAGGAATATTGAGTTTTATTGCTATTTTTCATGATGCCATGTTCCACATAATACTAGTTCACTCATTTTTTTTTGAATTTGGACTTTATAGATAGAGTGTTTTTAGTGCCTTGTGTTTCATTGATCTTTCATGAAAAACTTTTTAACTTATTCCTTGATGGAAGAATCTCGTACTAGTTCTTAAAACAAGTTCATTTAACTAGTTCGAATTATTCATATGGTAGATTATATGATGTATACACTTATGCTTACTTTTCAATTGGTATCATTGGTTATTTGCAATTGGTATCAATATGACTTCATGTTGTGTATATCCATATTTTGATTGTATGTATGAATGCCTTCAAATTATATCAATTTCTATTGGTATTATCTTGTCATACATATATGTTATCTATTTGTGCTTATTTTACAAGTGGTATTTCCTTTAAAGCACAAAGATTGTTGATGCTAAGCTTAATTAGATTTCAAATTGGTATTTCATAATAAGCTTATGCATTGTGTTTTGAAATTGGTATCAAAAATTCAAAATTTGTTTATTTTACAATTGATATCTCAAAATTTGTTGTTACTAAGAAAAAGTTAAAATTGTGTTTTGATAAAGAAAAAATTTAAATTTTTGATTTGTATTGTCTATATGCAAGGAGAGCTTAACATCTCTTCCATATGTAGATTCATGTTGAGTGTATTGTGTATTGAGAAGCTTAACATCTTTTCTTTATATGGTACACGTGTGTAGGGGGAGCTTCACATCTCCTCTTATTCATTACATAATGTGTGTTATGTGAATTAGGGCTTCACATCCCTCTTTCATGTAATGCATATGTGTAGGGAAGCTAACTTAGCGTCTTCCTCTTCATGAATTTTATCGCATATAAATTTTATTGATTGATTTGATTAACCCTCCTTGATCTCTTTATTTTTATAAAAAAGGGGGAGAAAATTTTGTTTGATGTATTTTACTTTGAACCTTTGTTGATGATTGACAAAAAGGGGGAGAAGTATTTGTGAGTTATATGCATGTTTTCATTACTTAAGGGGGAGAAGTATTTGTCTTCCTTACTTATTATGCATATATATTGTATTTTGCAATTAGGAGATTAGGAGCAAAAGATTTGATTTATGATTTGATTTGTGTTATGATTGCATCTCCTACATTGCATACATGTCATGTGGGAGCAAAAGATTTGATTTATGATTTGATTTGTGTTATGATTGCATCTCCTACATTGCATACATGTCATGTGCTTTTATTGCCATATCTATTATTTATTTGGTATGCATGAGTTAAGGGGGAGCTTCTTTGAAGCTTTACTTTAATCCATGCATATATAACTCCATGAGTTTTGTCATCATCAAAAAGGGGGATATTGTTGGCCCAAAGGCCTATCACTCTAGTTTTGATGATGATCAACTCATGTAGTTATATTTACTAATGATCTTGTGCTAATTAGTGACAGATTTGAGATCAAGATCTTAGTAGTTGCATAGCTCAACAAAGGATAAAAGAACAAGATTTGGAGCTTGCATGATGTGATCCAAGAAGCTTTTGGATCAAGCTTGGACCAAGTCAAGAAGATGAGAAGCCTTCAAGTGAAGACTTCAAGATGTTGAAGACTTGGGTCTAAGTATAGAATTTATTTTGTTTTAGTAAAAATGTAAAGGATAGATAGTTGGTGGATTGCTCAAGTATATCACACACACACACTCTTGATAGAACTCTTGATAAAATTGTTTTCATAAAAAGATTTCATTTTAGAAAAGAATTTTATTTGGAAAAAGATTTCTCTTAGAGACAAAATATTTATCTTGGATTTTGGTATTTCATAGTTCATATCTTTAAACCAAAATCATGATTAGAGCTTTATGTCAAAAACATAGATATTTCATATTGATTGTGTAGTGGATCATATCCATACACACTATGCTTTAAAATGAACTCAAATATCTTGTTTTTGTAATTAATAAAGATTTAGAAAAACAAGTTTGGAAAAACATGTTTTGAAAAATACATTTTGGTTCTTGAGCTAATATTTCCAAGTTACAAAAATAGACCAAAACATCATAACATGTCTTGATTTTGTGCAAGCATGTTTGTTCTTTCAAGTATATTGGTAAAACTATTTCTGTAGAATTTCTATGTATTTTTAGGATTTTATAAAAAGATTTTAAATCCTGTTTTCTGACCTGGAGACTGGCTGACAGGCTAAGTCGGTCGACCGGACCGGTCGACCGATGTGCACAGCCCTGTGCACATTGTCAGCGCAGTGGCCGGTCGACCGGGTCGGTTGACCGACCAGGAGAGCTTTGCTCTCTGGAAATATCAGTCGACCGAGCCGGTCGACCGATAGAGAGTTTGCTCTCTGCTCCAGGAAATCGGTCGACCGAGCCGGTCGACCGGAGGCTGCAACGGTCTGAAATATGACCGTTGGCCGGTCGACTGGCGGTCGACCGACAGCACTGACAGAACCCCAACGGCTCTATTTCTGGCAGCCTATAAAAGGGGGACTTGTCAACTGTTTTGAGGTTAAGATTTTGGAGATTTCTTGAGCAGTTTTTCTGATACTTTTAGAAGAGTTTCTCCACAAGATTTAAGTGCAAATACTTCCAATCAAAAGGAAGAGTTTTTATTAAGAGTGTAAAAGTGATTCTTGAGTTTTCCTCCATAGCTTTCTTTCCTTGATTTTCTCACACCACACTTGAGCTATTCATTGCTAGATATTCCTATAGGTGTGTTGTAGTGAGAGTGCTCTTCAGGTGATCAAGTGTTGTGATCATCAAAGAGATCTTTTCTTTGTATTTGAGGAGACGGGCAAGTGTGCTCGTTGTTGGTGGTTGGAGTTCGGTTGTGAACTCTTGGTGGTTCGAGGTGCGGCCTCGGCAAGCTTAAGGGGCTTGCGTGTGTACGGGACTTGGGAGTCCGAGGGTTTGTAGGTGTGCGGCACCGAGGAGAGATCCGGTGGGATCTTGCATAGTGGAAACCCTTCGTGTGTCGAAGGCGGGGATGTAGAGCAAGTGTGCTCGAACCTCGAAACATACCCTTGTGTTTGCGATTGCTTACTCTATCCCTCTTTCTCTCTTTGTCTCAATTTTATATCTTGCATTACTTACATTGTCTTTACTATTACATGCTTGATATTCCCTTGAGCTTAATTGTTATATACTTGCGTGGGATTGCTTGATAACACTAGTATTCAACCAAGGAGAGCCAACGCGGCACCTCAACCCATTCAAGGGGAATCTAGAGGAGCTTGTCCAGAGCCCTTAAGGGAATTCGGCAACACTCTTGGTTATACATAAGTGTTTAATTAAAAGAAGTTTAATTTGGTCAACTTAGTTTTAATTCCGCATTATTTGTTCATAAGTGACCATTAGATTAGCCATCACCTATTCACCCCCCCTCTAGGTGAACTTTCAGAAGGCCATAGCCGCCTTCATCAGTCACCACCGCCACCTGAGCGAGTCGAACCCTTGGGTTTGATTGGAAAAGAGAAGCGAGGAGAGTGGGTTGCAGGTTTCATCTCCGAAACCCAATATCACCCCGATCCACTTCAAATAGAATCTGATTCAGTCCAGCCACCCGACCCGCGAAGCCAGAAAGTCGAACCGAGTCGAGCCGCAAGTCGTTGATGTCAGCGGCTCAACTTGACGTCATCGGCTCGATTGAGCTGAACACGAGCTGAGACTCATCGGCTTGTCTGAGCCGTCACTCTTCACTACAACAAGCACAATTTGCTTTTCGAGTCCGTTTCGGTTCCGTTCGAAGTCCGATTCAAATTCTGTCTGCAACATTAGATCTACAAGTGAGTTTCGAAGTTGCTGGGGAAGATTTCACAGTTTTTTCAACATCAGATCAGATCTCCATGAGCTTCTGTTTGAGGTCGATATCATTTCCGCAACAGTCCAACAACGTTTCAGGACCCATTCAGAGTCTGATTCGAGTTCTGCTCGAAGCGTTGCGTTCGTAGCTAAGCCCCAGAGCCGACATGGAAGTGAACTTCGACTGCATTCTAGAGAAACTTGACCTAATCCTCAATCTAGCTCGGGATTGAAATACCACATTAAAGAGGATAGAGTCACGAGGCGAGAGCTAACATATCAATAGTGTCCCTAGTGATGATGCTAGAAAATCAAAAGTTGTTGATGAGGCTGAACCAAAGCCAAAAATTGTTTATGAGGCGAAGCCGGATCCAGAACCAGAAGTGGACGAGTCTCCTATCGAGGCCCTTGTAGATCCTTTAGCGCAGCCTATCATGGACCTATTGTCGTCTTCTCTAGTCATGAGAGTTCCCTTATCCCTGAGGCCACCTGACGTGTACGGCCGTTGCAGATCTTTCCACACGAGAGAGGGTCACAGGTATTTGGCGTCTCGGTATGCGATTCAGTTTTCATCGGAGCTGATTTGAGTTATTTTGTTGCATTTATTCTGCCCGAGCTACCTTCGACTTCGGCCGATCTGTCACAGAAGCAAGTTCCATCTCCATTACCGTGGCTCAGGCGTGATGCACAGTGTTGCTTCTCTGACCACCACCTTGACTTGATTAATGTGAAATGTTGTACACTTCTACCCAGTCGTGCCTGCTTCCTGTTACCACTACATTCACCGCAGTTTAAAACTTTTAAGCCAGGGAGAAAGATGGGGATTGCTCTAGCTATTATTTAGTGGCCTCTTTAGTTATTTTATATTATTTAAGTTTTTTTAGTCCCACATCGGTTATGGTAGGGAAGTTTTCTGTGTAAGAGCCTATATAAGGCTAAAACTTGTAGTTAATTATTTGGACGATGATGAATTATTAAACCCCTTTTATTGGAGCATGGTGATTTGTTTTAAAAAATGAATCTTTGCATAGTGATGTGCTGAGTGGAAGAGAGATCTCTCGAGTGTCAAAATCTGAATTCATCTTTATCCACTCAAAACCCTAATTTCTTCCTCTTTCTTCCTTCCCCTTCTCGTATTACATCAGCCGTGTTTGTGTTAAAAAAAGGGTGGATCCAAAGAATGGAGACCTTTCTTTTTCTATAGGTAAAAATTGACTACATAATATGTAAATGTGTTTCTCAGACCAAAAAAAATTATAAATGATGATGCTTTATTAGTTCTCTTTTTTAATAACAACAAATTTCATTATTTTAGCAAAATATAGAAGTTGGAGCCAAGTGCTCTCCTTAGGGCATGTTTCATTGTCGTAATTGGCCGCAAATCGTAATTCGTAAATGGTGAACTCTGTTTACAGTTGTGAATGAGTTACATTCAAATAAGTTTTTACGGTATTTAAAATTTTATAGTAATAACATTGAGCTTGTGTTTGCGTTAAAAAGAAGGGTGGATCCAAAAGAATGGAGACCTTTCTTTTTCTACAAGTAAAAAAATTGACTACATAATATGTTAAATGTGTTTCTCAAAGCAAAAAAAATATATAAATGATGGTGCTTTATTAGTTTCCTTTTTTAATAACAACAAATTTCATTATTTTAGCAAAATATACAAACTGGAGCCAAGTGCTCTTCTTAGTTTCAAAACTTGTGATTCGACTCAAGGATCGCTCAATGCAGATTAGATCACCTAATTGTACTATTTAGTGGATGAAACTCAATCAATTAGTTCTTTTTTAAATTTTAAATCACCATTTCAGCTCAGAAAACATCCATAAGATGCAGAATATCGGTTCAACTCGCTTCCTAGGATATAAAAATAAGAATACTTTTTATTAGTCTTTATTTTGTCCATAAAAAATCATGATATTATTGTGTATCTCAGGGTTCAAACCTTTCTTGACATTATACTTTTTTAGTCTTAGATCAGTTCATTTTCTTTTTTGTGGAATCATGTTAACATTATTATACAATATATGATTTTAAGCATGATTGAATATACTTATTTTTTCACAATAACTCACTACTTACCTCGCATGAATTGCCGATCTAGACATATTACTAGACATCTAAATGAGTCGAGTTTTTGAGATTTAAAACAATAAAGTCCTATAGCCAATTCTATTTCGATAGAAAAAGATTTTAAGAAACTATGGTGATGATACACAGCCAAACTACTTGAAATTATGCATCAGGTACTGAAGCGGTTAGACAACAAAATGTAAGAGGAGATTTGAAAAATAGAGAAACCATTCCATCCCTGTAGGGAAGTCTAAAAATTATTTATAGGCATATTTCTTTAGATTTTCTTTAGATTCATTCATGATTTCTCAAAAAAAAATCTAGATTCATGACATGGGCAGCCAGCTTGACCCTTGTCTATCACAATGTACAGGCAAGGTTCATCTTTTCATCATCGTTAGTAAGAAAATTCACAGTGCAGTAATCAAATTGAAAACTTAATATAAAAAAAAAAAACCATGGAAGTGAGGATGAAAGAGCATCAAATGTTTCTTTGTACTGCTGCTGCTTGCTTCATTTGATGTAAAGAATGCTGCAGCGGGATTGAGAGGATGCCAGGCCAGGCCTGCGCGAGTTTGCGGGGGTACTGTACAAATTTCGCTATTCACGGTTTAGTCCCATATCGGGAGTAATACAACAGAGAGGTTCAGATGGGCTATATAAGAAGCTGGGGGTGAACAGTAACAACTCATACCTTTCTCGGCCTTTTGGCTAAGATCAAGTGTAGTATCTGTTCTTATCAGTTTAATATCTGATACGTGGGCCAATGGCCCACTTATGATATTAAATTAATTTTTGTTGGGGGGAGGTCCATCACAGTAGCTTGCTACTGGGGCCTTCGAGCGTCGCTCATGCGTTGCACTACTGCACGGGCCTGGCGCACCCCTATCAAATCAATATTTAAAATTTTAAAGTAATATTATTGAGCTTGTGTTGCATGTTTCCAATAGCCTGTCTTTTTCTGCGAGCAAAATATGCAAGCCGGGCCAAGTCGTCCTTGCTCTTATTTGTTTCAAAACTTGGTGATTGAGGACTGCTCAATGCACAGATTTAGATCCACCTAATTGTATTATTTAGTGAATGAGTCACCTAATAATTGTATTATTTAGTGAATGAGACTCAAGTCAACTAGTTGCTTTTTTTAAATTTTAGATCACCAGTTCAGCTCTCAAAACTTCCTTAGGGATGCATACTTATCCATTCAACTCGCTTTCTAAGATGTAAAATAAGAAAAGTTTTTATTAGTCTTTATTTTGTCTGTAAGAAATCATGATATTATTGTGTATCTCAGGGTTCAAAACTTCCTTGACATTATTCTTTTAGTCTAGATTGATTCATTCTTTTATTTTCATTATATTATCTATATTATACAATATATTAATTTTAAGCATAATCAAATATACTTGTTTTCATATTGACTCACAACTTATGAATTGTTGAACTACGACACACATTAGCATGCTTCTCAATGACTCGTGTTTTCGACATCTAAAACATTAAATAATGTGATGATGATAATGAGGGAGATTAAGACTCCAACCAACGACTTGAAATTGTGCATCCACTTACTGAAGCTCTTAGGCACTAAATGATAGTAAGCGGAGATTCTGAAACCAGTCCAGATGTGTAGGAGAGTCTAAACAATAGTTATAAGCGTATTCCTTAATATTTTCTTAGTTCATCTAGATTCATTCATGAAAATTGAGTTGGCAGGCAGAAATTGATATAGAAAAAACCCTTTAAAATCCACGTGTTTGATCAATTGTGCACTGCAGGCATAAAGCTAGGCAGCTGGCTTGATCTTTGTCCATCACAATGTGCAAGCGAGGTTCAGCCTTTTCATCAACTTTAGTTAAGAAAATTCATAGTACAATAATCAAATTGTAAACCTAAATAAAAAACACCCATGGAGTGAGGATGAAAGATCATCAAATGCTTCTTTGTACTGTTTCTTCTTGCTTTATTTGATTTAGAGAATGTCGTGTCAGGCCTGCGCGAGTTTGAGCAAATACTGTACAAATTTCACTATTCATTGTTTAGTCCCACATCTCGAGTGTTGCACGAAAAAGAATTCACGAGTTATAGGTTAGGTTGGGTTTGGATACAACTCATTCTTTTCTCTGTTATACCTTATAGATTCAAAATGAATTACAAGAGAGTGAATCATAAGATTTTATTTTAAAAAGAATGTGTTATGCACGAGGGGTTAGATGTCTGTATTATTTCTTTGAGTCCGATATTAAATTAATTTTTGCTGGGAAAAAGCCTAAAGGGCCTTCTAGTATCGTCCATGTGATGCACTACTGCACGGGCTTGACGCACCCCTACCAAATCAATGTTCAAAATTTTACCCTAGTTGGACTATTTTCGGAAGAATGAACCCCATCATTATTTTGCTACTATTTAGATATTTAGTTTACTTATCTTAATTGAAATTTTGCTACTAATTAAATATTCAGTTAACTTAAGAAAATTTTTAAGTTAATATATAGAAAGTTTTACAAAGATAATATCATTCTTTAATCTCTTTACTTGAGAGGAAAACGGTTTTTTGCTTTGTGATGGTTTCCGATTCTTCAGTTTTGCTTTTATCAAGCTGTCTTATTTATTATATGATGCTTCATTGTAAATACAACTGTGTTGTTAATTATTAAAGGACAAAGATACAATTTATTCTAACTTACATCATAACTTGTTGCGTTGTTGCTTTTCAATAAACTAGTATACCGAACACATGCTATGCATGTTAAAATATAATAATAATAATAAATAATAATAAATATGGCTATACATTTGTATTTATCATATTAGCAAATAATCACAACTATTCCGTAGAATATTATGTTATATGTTTAGAAAATTATGATTTATCTATGACTATTAGACATATACGACAATAAAAAAGTCAATGTTAAATTAATATTAATTTAAATATGACATAATTTATCTACAAGAATATAAAAATTAAAAAGTTACTACAATTATATTTACCATGTATTGGAAAGGCAATCAATAAAATTTCATATGATTTTTCTAAAATATCTACCAAACAGTCAAGAGAGTAATATATGCTTCATGCTTGAAATAACCCGTTCGTTACCTGAAAGCGTGAGCATATTACTCACAGGTAAAGGATCTACAAATAAAAGTAGATATAGCTTAAAGTGCAATAATTTTGCATTGCCTTTTCAATAAATGGGGTTGTGCTTGATTCTTTTGATTACATGACAAAAATATATTTGACGAACATAATAACTTTTTATTGCATTATGCTCCGTGAAATTTGCTTAGCTTTGCTCCTAGAAAAACATGGAGTTAGATTGCTACTGGGGCCTTCGAGTGTCGCGTCGCCCGTGCATTGTACTACTGCATGGGCCTAGCGCACCCTGATGGGAATCGCTCTAGCTGTTATTTAGTAATCTCTTTTTAGTTGTTTTATTTTATCTAGGGTGTTTTTTTAGTCTAATATCGGTTATGATGGGTAAGTCTTCTTTGTAGGAGCCTATATGATTCAAAAGATTGTAGTAAAATGTTTAGAAGATGGTGAATTAAATTAAACCTTTTTATTGGAGCATGATGATTTGCTTTCAAAAATGAATCTTTGCATAGTGGTGTGCTTCGTGGGAGAGAGATCTCTCGGGTGCTGAAGCCTGAATTCATCTTTATCCTCTAAAACCCTCCAATTTCTTCCTCTTTCTTCCTTTTCTCCTTCTCCTTCTCCTTCTCGTATTATATCAGTTACGTATTAGAGCTAAAGTCCTGATATTTTCTTCCACAAAATCTCCTCCTCAAAAACCCTAGCCTCCTCCACGAAATCCTAGATGTGCATCTCCTTCTTTCCTCTCTAGTTTTCCAAAAAGAGGAAGAAAAAGAAAAAGAAAAAAAAGAATAAAAAATTCAAAATCTCTACTGTTTATCCCCTCCAACCTCCCGCCATCTCCTTCACCTCCTTCAAACGTCGGATCCTTTCCGCGATCGTGCCTCCGCCGCCTCTATCTCACCACCCCGACCTCGACACTGATCTGACCCATCACCGACTCGCCAAAGTCTGTTGTCGCGCCGCTGCGGCGGGCTTCACATTGTCACCCTCATCACCAACGCCTACCGACCAGAGCCGCCTCCACCTGCGACCACCATTTCCAACGTCGCCGCTGCCTCGCCCTCGCCACCGTCACTGCCGCCCACGAAGGCCATAGCCGCCTTCATCAGTCACCACCGCCACCTGAGCGAGTCGAACCCTTGGGTTTGATTAGAAAAGAGAAGCGAGGAGAGTGGGTTGCAGGTTTCATCTCCGAAACCCAATATCACCCCGATCCACTTCAAATAGAATCTGATTCAGTCCAGCCACCCGACCCGCGAAGCCAGAAAGTCGAACCGAGTCGAGCCGCAAGTCGTTGATGTCAGCGGCTCAACTTGACGTCATCGGCTCGATTGAGCTGAACACGAGCTGAGACATCATCGGCTTGTCTGAGCCGTCACTATTCACTACAACAAGCACAATTTGCTTTTCGAGTCCGTTTCGGTTCCGTTCGAAGTCCGATTCAAATTTTGTCTGCAACATTAGATCTACAAGTGAGTTTCGAAGTTGCTGGGGAAGATTTCACAGTTTTTTCAACATCAGATCAGATCTCCATGAGCTTCTGTTTGAGGTCGATATCATTTCCGCAATAGTCCAACAACGTTTCAGGACCCATTCAGAGTCTGATTCGAGTTCTGCTCGAAGCGTTGCGTTCGTAGCTGAGCCCCAGAGCCGACATGGAAGTGAACTTCGACTGCATTCTAGAGAAACTTGACCTAATCCTCAATCTAGCTCGGGATTGAAATACCACATTAAAGAGGATAGAGTCACGAGGCGAGAGCTAACATATCAATAGTGTCCCTAGTGATGATGCTAGAAAATCAAAATTGTTGATGAGGCTGAACCAAAGCCAAAAATTGTTTATGAGGCGAAGCCGGATCCAGAACCAGAAGTGGACGAGTCTCCTATCGAGGCCCTTGTAGATCCTTTAGCGCAGCCTATCATGGACCTATTGTCGTCTTCTCTAGTCATGAGAGTTCCCTTATCCCTGAGGCCACCTGACGTGTACGGCCGTTGCAGATCTTTCTACACAAGAGAGGGTCACAGGTATTTGGCGTCTCGATATGCGATTCAGTTTTCATCGGAGCTGATTTGAGTTATTTTGTTGCATTTATTCTGCCCGAGCTACCTTCGACTTCGGCCGATCTGTCACAGAAGCAAGTTCCATCTCCATTACCGTGGCTCAGGCGTGATGCACAGTGTTGCTTCTCTGACCACCACCTTGACTTGATTATGTGAAATGTTGTACACTTCTACCCAGTCGTGCTGCTTCCTGTTACCACTGCATTCACCGCAGTTTAAAACTTTTAAGCCAGGGAGAAAGATGGGGATTGCTCTAGCTATTATTTAGTGGCCTCTTTAGTTATTTTATATTATTTAAGTTTTTTTAGTCCCACATCGGTTATGATAGGGAAGTTTCTGTGTAAGAGCCTATTTAAGCTAAAAATGTAGTTAATTATTTGGACGATGATGAATTATTAACCCTTTATTGGAGCATGGTGATTGTTTTAAAAAATGAATCTTTGCATAGTGATGTGCTGAGTGAGTGGAAGAGAGATCTCTCGAGTGTCAAAATCGAATTCATCTTTATCCTCTCAAAACCCTAATTTCTTCCTCTTTCTTCCTTCCCCCTTCTCGTATTACATCAGCCGTGTTTGTGTTAAAAGTAGGGTGGATCCAAAAGAATGGAGACCTTTCTTTTTCTATAGGTAAAAATTGACTACATAATATGTAAATGTGTTTCTCAGACCAAAAAAAATTATAAATGGTGATGCTTTATTAGTTCTCTTTTTTAATAACAACAAATTTCATTATTTTAGCAAAATATAGAAGTTGGAGCCAAGTGCTCTCGTTAGGGCATGTTTCATTGTCGTAATTGGCCGCAAATCATAATTCGTAAATGGTGAACTCTGTTTACAGTTGTGAATGAGTTACATTCAAATAATTTTTACGGTATTTAAAATTTTATAGTAATAACATTGAGCTTGTGTTTGCGTTAAAAAGAAGGGTGGATCCAAAAGAATGGAGACCTTTCTTTTTCTACAAGTAAAAAATTGACTACATAATATGTTAAATGTGTTTCTCAAAGCAAAAAAAAATATATAAATGATGGTGCTTTATTAGTTTCCTTTTTTAATAACAACAAATTTCATTATTTTAGCAAAATATACAAACTGGAGCCAAGTGCTCTTCTTAGTTTCAAAACTTGTGATTCGACTCAAGGATCGCTCAATGCAGATTAGATCACCTAATTGTACTATTTAGTGGATGAAACTCAATCAATTAGTTCTTTTTAAATTTTAAATCACCATTTCAGCTCAGAAAACGTCCATAAGATGCAGAATATCGGTTCAACTCGCTTCCTAGGATATAAAAATAAGAATACTTTTATTAGTCTTTATTTTGTCCATAAAAAATCATGATATTATTGTGTATCTCAGGGTTCAAACCTTTCTTGACTTTATACTTTTTTTGTAACCCCCTGCTCCCCGGTGTACGTATCATAGTATCGGTATGCGATACGACGTATAAAAATTGATTTGACCTCCTTGGTAGTCCGATTGAGCCGATTTCAGTTTCAAAAATTATTTTCTAATATTTGAGATTTTTCAGGAATTTTCTGGATTATTTTGAAAAATCTCCGTAGTCGGTGTCGACCGATACCGATAACCGGCCTTCCGATTTTTATTTCACAAACGGAGTTGTATTTTGAGAATCCGCTTTCACCATGTGCCTTAGAATCATGTTAGCTACGTTCGGGTATTTTTGGGATTTTTCAGAATTTATCGAAAATCCGGCCAAACCGTGTCGCCCGTATCGGCGAGGTACTCCGGGATTTTTAATTTGAAAACTGGAGCGAGTTTCTGCAAACCGTCTTCATATTACGTCTCAGGATAATATTCTCTATTTTCTGTAATTTTTGGGCACCGTTCGGAGATAGTCAAATTTTGGGCCAATATTTTAATAATTAAATATTCCTTTTTATATTCCTTTACTTTTCTTTCTTCCCCTTTCTTCCCAACGAAGTTTCCACACCGCCGTACTGTTCACACACCGCCTCTCTCCCCTATTAAACTCTCTAATCCTCTCTCTCTCCTCTAATTCTCTCTCTAATTTCTCTAATCCTCCTTCTCCAAACTCCCTCTCTCTCTAAACCCTCTCTCTAACTCCCTCTCCAATCTTTCTCTCTCTCTTCCTCTCTCTACCTCACTTCCCTCCTCTCTGGTGGAGAATTGCGGCTCACCGCGGCACGGGAGGTAGCCGAGCGCCGGCGGCACGGGGGGGCTGGCAGGGCGCCGGCGGCAAGAGTGGCCGGCCGGGCGCCTGGCCAGGCGCAGGTGGAAGGCGCCCCCTCTTCTTTCCCTCTCTCGCTCTTACTTGGTGAGACCCCGGCGGCGCCGGGGTGGCGCCGGACCGGCGGCCGCGCGGGCGGGGTGGCCGGAGCCGGCGAGCGGGGCGCGCGCCGGCGGCGGGCGCGCGGGCGGCGGCCGCGCGCGGGGCGGCTGGCAGCAGCAGCCGCAAGGCTGCTGCTGCTGTTGTTGCTTTTTGGAGAAGAAACCCAATTGGGTTTCGGGTTTAACCCAAACCCGACCCGTTTATACCTGGACCTGACCCGTTAAAGGTACAATTTCATTTTAACCCTGTAACATTTTAAATTACTTTTAGGCCCCTGTAAATTACAAATAGCCCCCTGAATAATTTCTGTTATTACGTAACTAACCTTTTCTCTCGGTTTTGGGTCTTCGAGCGATATCGGGAACATTCGGACTCCGATTGGGACGATTCTGGATCCGTTGCGATCGTGGAGAAGAGAGCTACCATCCTATGGCTAGTTTGTGAGTGTTTTCTTTTTATAAATTATATTTTATCATATTAGTTACATTGCTTGCTATACCATGGTTATGAATAAAAGACGTTAAATATTAATTAGTCACTGGTCATGATTGGACGATCATTGAATTAGGAATAACCTAGAAGATTGTAAGGTATTTCCTGACTCAATATGAGGTCGTTATAGTAACAAGACATACAGACATAGATAACTCGGACATAGAGATCATACCTGCACCGCCACTGACCACGGACCACTAGGTCATCATATTAGTAGATACTATTACTTCATGTAGTAGCTCACAGTTAGATAACTATCGTCACATGTATATTGATTCACGGTAGGCTATGACACTACACGATCACTAGACATACATGCTAGATACCGTTTATGCAGGTTACACGGATTATGGCTACACAATCCTTACGTGAATACTGTAATTTACTATACATGATATTGGACACTGATCATTGTTATGACATGTACATGTTGCACCGATACTATGAATCGTCACACTCTTAGGTCGTAGTCATGTCCCACCGATATATATATATACATGCACCACTTTACGGATACCTTTTACACGGACAGTATTGTTACATATGTTTACCACACGAGTGTCCATGCTTGTATTGTTTCTACTGTACATATTACACCGATTATTGTTCCATATTACCATAGCCATGTTATATGGTTGTTTCCAGTTATTGATATGGATATTCTCGTTACTGGACTTGAGAGCTGTTGATATGCGCTATGTGGGAATCCCACATCTATTGTTCCCGTTTCCCGGTATATTGTTCATGTTATCTTGTTCATGTTATATTGTTCCTGATTCCCGTGATATTGTTCTACGCTATCAACAGAGCTCAGGTTCAGTTATCATGTTACCCGTATCATGTATAGTAGTTATTCTTGTTACATTGTATACTTGATATAACAGATCATAAAGCTAACTTGGGTATGGGGGAGACTTGACGGTTGATTAGATCTTATCGGGTGATGTACTGGATCCATATTGTTAGTCCCACTGCAGGGGACGGTAGTACTACTACCAATTGCTCCATGAGCTCTTGTTACTTGATTCATGCTCCCTCTTAGCGGAGGGCCCTGGTCCTGGCAGCCAGGGGCTTGTTTAAGGCCGTGATCCCGGGTATGCACGGGATACATCCACCGATAAGAACTCCTCGACCACGGGTTTCCAATTAACATAATAAAACAGTATACACAATAGTGACGTCGGGAACACTTGTTATTTGGTTACTCTCTCGTTTGGATAATGGTACCCGTAGGCCATGTCCGGATGGGTTCGACTGGAGTGCGGGCTCCAGTATGAACTACCAGTAGTATGGGACACTGGAAGAGAGTAATTAAAATACCAAGTGGTACTGATTGCTACTATTGTATAAATAACATGACTTGCCTGATACATGCTCACTACTTGTTATTGTTCTTTGCCTGATACATGTTTAGTTGTACTTGTTATTACACCTGATCATTTATCCGATATCATGTTACATGTCTATTTGTTACTTTACCCGATACATGTTACACTTTCTGTAGTAGCATACTATTCATGCATATGTGCATATATTCTATTGTCTGTATACCTTGCATACATCACTCACCACACCGTATACTGGTTAGGTAGCATATGCACATCTGCATGTTCACTGTTATCACATCACCACTAGCATGTACACTCGTCACACTAGATAGCATTATTTATTGTATAAACTGGATACGACTAGAGACATGACCCGATGATAACCGGTTAGGTGGTGATGGTATAAAAGATGACCTGTTTATATATTTCTACTGTTTACATGTTTATAGGTCGACTGCTTATTATATCCTTATTATATGGTATCACTAGTCCCACATTAGATATTATATATTAGTATCGTGCTTATATTACTATTATATATATATATTACTGCCTCCTTCATTTTACCACTCACTAGGTCGCTTTCTGACGACCCTGGGTTTGCGTGCCCAGATTGGAGATCCGCGTACCGAGAGTGCCTTGGAGTCACATAGGAGATTCCTCATCTGGCCTATTCATAGGTATTTTAGTAATTTATTTTTGTTATCTTATTTGTCCCTACTTTTCATATCTGTTATGATCGCTGAACTATTTCTGCAGGTATTCTTGTACTTATATCATGCTGGGACCCATGTCTATATGGAGGTTATGTACTGTACTGAGGCTTAACGTACGCGTGAGTGTGTTTTCACCTCGCGTATGTACGTCGCCATAACGTCCCCGTATCTGCGGGATCGGGGCGTTACAAAGTGGTATCAGAGCTTAGGTTCACACCTGGTGTGGGTAACCACCTGGGTCAATACTCGGGCTCTTACCAACAGTACAGTCAGGTTCAGATTAACTGATCTGTATCTGAATTTGGGGATTCCAGCAACGAGTACAAGAATACCATGACCTTGACAATTCATTTCTTGACTCGTTTATATTCCTTCCTTCCTTCCAGTTGTCAACCAAAACATCTGATTTCCATCTCATTTTCCTTGCATCGTTTTGCTTCCCATCCGTTAGGATTCGTTCTCTACCATACTTCTCCATCTCGAGTTCCTTATTAATAGCAGAGTGCGCAGCGGAAGTGTCGTGGACCCGTAACGTTTAAGCTTTGGGGTTGAAAATATTGTTCTCACACCTGATTGAAATTGCGAGGACGCAATTTTTTGTAAGGTGGGGAGAAATGTAACCCCCTGCTCCCCGGTGTACGTATCATAGTATCGGTATGCGATACGACGTACAAAAATTGATTTGACCTCCTTGGTAGTCCGATTGAGCCGATTTCAGTTTCAAAAATTATTTTCTAATATTTGAGATTTTTCAGGAATTTTCTGGATTATTTTGAAAAATCTCCGTAGTCGGTGTCGACCGATACCGATAACCGGCCTTCCGATTTTTATTTTACAAACGGAGTTGTATTTTGAGAATCCGCTTTCACCATGTGCCTTAGAATCATGTTAGCTACGTTCGGGTATTTTTGGGGATTTTTCAGAATTTATCGAAAATCCGGCCAAACCGGTGTCGCCCGTATCGGCGAGGCACTCCGGGATTTTTAATTTGAAAACCGGAGCGAGTTTCTGCAAACCGTCTTCATATTACGTCTCAGGATAATATTCTCTATTTTCTGTAATTTTTGGGCACCGTTCGGAGATAGTCAAATTTTGGGCCAATATTTTAATAATTAAATATTCCTTTTTATATTCCTTTACTTTTCTTTTCTTCTCCTTTCTTCCCAACGAAGTTTCCCCACCGCCGTACTGTTCACTCACCGCCTCTCTCCCCTATTAAACTCTCTAATCCTCTCTCTCTCCTCTAATTCTCTCTCTAATTTCTCTAATCCTCCTTCTCCAAACTCCCTCTCTCTCTAAACCCTCTCTCTAACTCCCTCTCCAATCTTTCTCTCTCTCTTCCTCTCTCTACCTCACTTCCCTCCTCTCTGGTGGAGAATTGGGGCTCGCCGGCGGCACGGGAGGTAGCCGAGCGCCGGCGGCACGGGGGGGCTGGCAGGGCGCCGGCGGCAAGAGTGGCCGGCCGGGCGCCTGGCCAGGCGCAGGTGGAAGGCGCCCCCTCTTCTTTCCCTCTCTCGCTCTTACTTGGTGAGACCCGGCGGCGCCGGGGTGGCGCCGGACCGGCGGCCGCGCGGGCGGGGTGGCCGGAGCCGGCGAGCGGGGCGCGTGCCGGCGGCGGGCGCGCGCGGCGGGGCGGCAGCAGCAGCCGCAAGGCTGCTGCTGCTGTTGTTGCTTTTTGGAGAAGAAACCCAATTGGGTTTCGGGTTTAACCCAAACCCGACCCGTTTATACCTGGACCCGACCCGTTAAAGGTACAATTTCATTTTAACCCCTGTAACATTTTAAATTACTTTTAGGCCCCTGTAAATTACAAATAGCCCCCTGAATAATTCTGTTATTACGTAACTAACCTTTTCTCTCGGTTTTGGGTCTTCGAGCGATATCGGGAACATTCGGACTCCGATTGGGACGATTCTGGATCCGTTGCGATCGTGGAGAAGAGAGCTACCATCCTATGGCTAGTTTGTGAGTGTTTCTTTTTATAAATTATATTTTATCATATTTAGTTACATTACTTGCTATACCATGGTTATGAATAAAAGACGTTAAATATTAATTAGTCACTGGTCATGATTGGAAGATCATTGAATTAGGAATAACCTAGAAGATTGTAAGGTATTTCCTGACTCAATATGAGGTCGTTATAGTAACAAGACATACAGACATAGATAACTCGGACATAGAGATCATACCTGCACCGCCACTGACCACGGACCACTAGGTCATCATATTAGTAGATACTATTACTTCATGTAGTAGCTCACAGTTAGATAACTATCGTCACATGTATATTGATTCACGGTAGGCTATGACACTACACGATCACTAGACATACATGCTAGATACCGTTTATGCAGGTTACACGGATTATGGCTACACAATCCTTACGTGAATACTGTAATTTACTATACATGATATTGGACACTGATCATTGTTATGACATGTACATGTTGCACGATACTATGAATCGTCACACTCTTAGGTCGTAGTCATGTCCCACCGATATATATATATACATGCACCACTTTACGGATACTTGTTACACGGACAGTATTGTTACATATGTTTACCACACGAGTGTCCATGCTTGTATTGTTTCTACTGTACATATTACACCGATTATTGTTCCATATTACCATAGCCATGTTATATGGTTGTTTCCAGTTATTGATATGGATATTCTCGTTACTGGACTTGAGAGCTGTTGATATGCGCTATGTGGGAATCCCACATCTATTGTTCCCGTTTCCGGTATATTGTTCATGTTATCTTGTTCATGTTATATTGTTCCTGATTCCCGTGATATTGTTCTACGCTATCAACAGAGCTCAGGTTCAGTTATCATGTTACCCGTATCATGTATAGTAGTTATTCTTGTTACATTGTATACTTGATATAACAGATCATAAAGCTAACTTGGGTATGGGGGAGACTTGACGGTTGATTAGATCTTATCGGGTGATGTACTGGATCCATATTGTTAGTCCCACTGCAGGGGACGGTAGTACTACTACCAATTGCTCCATGAGCTCTTGTTACTTGATTCATGCTCCCCTCTTAGCGGAGGGCCCTGGTCCTGGCAGCCAGGGGCTTGTTTAAGGCCGTGATCCCGGGTATGCACGGGATACATCCACCCGATAAGAACTCCTCGACCACGGGTTTCCAATTAACATAATAAAACAGTATACACAATAGTGACGTCGGGAACACTTGTTATTTGGTTACTCTCTCGTTTGGATAATGGTACCCGTAGGCCATGTCCGGATGGGTTCGACTGGAGTGCGGGCTCCAGTATGAACTACCAGTAGTATGGGACACTGGAAGAGAGTAATTAAAATACCAAGTGGTACTGATTGCTACTATTGTATAAATAACATGACTTGCCTGATACATGCTCACTACTTGTTATTATTCTTTGCCTGATACATGTTTAGTTGTACTTGTTATTACACCTGATCATTTATCCGATATCATGTTACATGTCTATTTGTTACTTTACCCGATACATGTTACACTTTCTGTAGTAGCATACTATTCATGCATATGTGCATATATTCTATTGTCTGTATACCTTGCATACATCACTCACCACACCGTATACTGGTTAGGTAGCATATGCACATCTGCATGTTCACTGTTATCACATCACCACTAGCATGTACACTCGTCACCACTAGATAGCATTATTTATTGTATAAATTGGATACGACTAGAGACATGACCCGATGATAACCGGTTAGGTGGTGATGGTATTAAAAGATGACCTGTTTATATATTTCTACTGTTTACATGTTTATAGGTCGACTGCTTATTATATCCTTATTATATGGTATCACTAGTCCCACATTAGATATTATATATTAGTATCGTGCTTGTATTACTATTATATATATATATATATATATATATATATATTACTGCCTCCTTCATTTTACCACTCACTAGGTCGCTTTCTGACGACCCTGGGTTTGCGTGCCCAGATTGGAGATCCGCGTACCGAGAGTGCCTTGGAGTCACATAGGAGATTCCTCATCTGGCCTATTCATAAGTATTTTAGTAATTTATTTTTGTTATCTTATTTGTCCCTACTTTTCATATCTGTTATGATCGCTGAACTATTTCTGCAGGTATTCTTGTACTTATATCATGCTGGGACGCATGTCTATATGGAGGTTATGTACTGTACTGAGGCTTAACGTACGCGTGAGTGTGTTTTCACCTCGCGTATGTACGTCGCCATAACGTCCCCGTATCTGCGGGATCGGGGCGTTACATTTTTAGTCTTAGATCAGTTCATTTTCTTTTTTGTGGAATCATGTTAACATTATTATACAATATATTGATTTTAAGCATGATTGAATATACTTATTTTTTCACAATAACTCACTACTTACCTCGCATGAATTGCCGATCTAGACATATTACTAGACATCTAAATGAGTCGAGTTTTTGAGATTTAAAACAATAAAGTCCTATAGCCAATTCTATTTCGATAGAAAAAGATTTTAAGAAACTATGGTGATGATACACAGCCAAACTACTTGAAATTATGCATCAGGTACTGAAGCGGTTAGACAACAAAATGTAAGAGGAGATTTGAAAAATAGAGAAACCATTCCATCCCTGTAGGGAAGTCTAAAAATTATTTATAGGCATATTTCTTTAGATTTTCTTTAGATTCATTCATGATTTCTCAAAAAAAAATCTAGATTCATGACATGGGCAGCCAGCTTGACCCTTGTCTATCACAATGTACAGGCAAGGTTCATCTTTTCATCATCGTTAGTAAGAAAATTCACAGTGCAGTAATCAAATTGAAAACTTAATATTAAAAAAAAAAAAAAAAACCCATGGAAGTGAGGATGAAAGAGCATCAAATGTTTCTTTGTACTGCTGCTGCTTGCTTGATTTGATGTAAAGAATGCTGCAGCGGGATTGAGAGGATGCCAGGCCAGGCCTGCGCGAGTTTGCGGGGTACTGTACAAATTTCGCTATTCACGGTTTAGTCCCATATCGGGAGTGTAATACAACAGAGAGGTTCAGATGGGCTATATAAGAAGCTGGGGGTGAACAGTAACAACTCATACCTTTCTCGGCCTTTTGGCTAAGATCAAGTGTAGTATCTGTTCTTATCAGTTTAATATCTGATACGTGGGCCAATGGCCCACTTATGATATTAAATTAATTTTTGTTGAGGGGAGGGAGGTCCATCACAGTAGCTTGCTACTGGGGCCTTCGAGCGTCGTTCATGCGTTGCACTACTGCACGGGCCTGGCGCACCCCTATCAAATCATTATTTAAAATTTTAAAGTTATATTATTGAGCTTGTGTTGCATGTTTCCAATAGCCTGTCTTTTTCTGCGAGCAAAATATGCAAGCCGGGCCAAGTCGTCCTTGCTCTTATTTGTTTCAAAACTTGGTGATTGAGGACTGCTCAATGCACAGATTTAGATCACCTAATTGTATTATTTAGTGAATGAGTCACCTAATAATTGTATTATTTAGTGAATGAGACTCAAGTCAACTAGTTGCTTTTTTTAAATTTTAGATCACCAGTTCAGCTCTCAAAACTTCCTTAGGGATGCATACTTATCCATTCAACTCGCTTTCTACGATGTAAAAATAAGACAAGTTCTTATTAGTCTTTATTTTGTCTGTAAGAAATCATGATATTATTGTGTATCTCAGGGTTCAAAACTTCCTTGACATTATTCTTTTAGTCTAGATTGATTCATTCTTTTATTTTCATTATATTATCTATATTATACAATATATTAATTTTAAGCATAATCAAATATACTTGTTTTCATATTGACTCACAACTTATGAATTGTTGAACTACGACACACATTAGCATGCTTCTCAATGACTCGTGTTTTCGACATCTAAAACATTAAATAATGTGATGATGATAATGAGGGAGATTAAGACTCCAACTAACGACTTGAAATTGTGCATCCACTTACTGAAGCTCCTAGGCACTAAATGATAGTAAGCGGAGATTCTGAAACCAGTCCAGATGTGTAGGAGAGTCTAAACAATAGTTATAAGCGTATTCCTTAATATTTTCTTAGTTCATCTAGATTCATTCATGAAAATTGAGTTGGCAGGCAGAAATTGATATAGAAAAACCCTTTAAAATCCACGTGTCTGATCAATTGTGCACTGCAGGCATAAAGCTAGGCAGCTGGCTTGATCCTTGTCCATCACAATGTGCAAGCGAGGTTCAGCCTTTTCATCAACTTTAGTTAAGAAAATTCGTAGTACAATAATCAAATTGTAAACCTAAATAAAAAAACCCATGGAGTGAGGATGAAAGATCATCAAATGCTTCTTTGTACTGTTTCTTCTTGCTTTATTTGATTTAGAGAATGTCGTGTCAGGCCTGCGCGAGTTTGAGCAAATACTGTACAAATTTCACTATTCATTGTTTAGTCCCACATCTCGAGTGTTGCACGAAAAAAGAATTCACATGTGTTATAGGTTAGGTTGGGTTTGGATACAACTCATTCTTTTCTCTGTTATACCTTATAGATTCAAAATGAATTACAAGAGAGTGAATCATAGGATTTATTTTAAAAAGAATGTGTTATGCACGAGGGGTTAGATGTCTGTATTATTTTTTTGAGTCCGATATTAAATTAATTTTTGCTGGGAAAAAGCCTAAAGGGCCTTCTAGTATCGTCCATGTGATGCACTACTGCACGGGCTTGACGCACCCTACCAAATCAATGTTCAAAATTTTACCCTAGTTGGACTATTTTCGGAAGAATGAACCCCATCATTATTTTGCTACTATTTAGATATTTAGTTTACTTATCTTAATTGAAATTTCGCTACTAATTAAATATTCAATTAACTTAAGAAAATTTTTAAGTTAATATATAGAAAGTTTTGCAAAGATAATATCATTCTTTAATCTCTTTACTTGAGAGGAAAACGGTTTTTTGCTTTGTGATGGTTTTCGATTCTTCAGTTTGCTTTTATCAAGCTGTCTTATTTATTATATGATGCTTCATTGTAAATACAACTGTGTTGTTAATTATTAAAGGACAAAGATACAATTTATTCTAACTTACATCATAACTTGTTGCGTTGTTGCTTTTCAATAAACTAGTATACCGAACACATGCTATGCATGTTAAAATAATAATAATAATAATAAATAATAATAAATATGGCTATACATTTGTATTTATCATATTAGCAAATAATCACAACTATTCCGTAGAATATTATGTTATATGTTTAGAAAATTATGATTTATCTATGACTATTAGACATATACGACAATAAAAAAGTCAATGTTAAATTAATATTAATTTAAATATGACATAATTTTTCTACAAGAATATAAAAATTAAAAAGTTACTACAATTATATTTACCATGTATCGGAAAGGCAATCAATAAAATTTCATATGATTTTTCTAAAATATCTACCAAACAGTCAAGAGAGTAATATATGCTTCATGCTTGAAATAACCCGTTCGTTACCTGAAAGCGTGAGCATATTACTCACAGGTAAAGGATCTACAAATAAAAGTAGATATAGCTTAAAGTGCAATAATTTTGCATTGCCTTTTCAATAAATGGGGTTGTGCTTGATTCTTTTGATTACATGACAAAAATATATTTGACGAACATAATAACTTTTTATTGCATTATGCTCCGTGAAATTTGCTCAGCTCTGCTCCTAGAAAAACATGGAGTTAGATTGCTACTGGGGCCTTCGAGTGTCGCGTCGCCCGTGCATTGCACTACTGCATGGGCCTAGCGCACCCTGATGGGAATCGCTCTAGCTGTTATTTAGTAATCTCTTTTTAGTTGTTTTATTTTATCTAGGGTGTTTTTTTAGTCTAATATCGGTTATGATGGGTAAGTTTTCTTTGTAGGAGCCTATATGATTCAAAAGATTGCAGTAAAATATTTAGAAGATGGTAAATTAAATTAAACCCTTTTTATTGGAGCATGATGATTTGCTTTCAAAAATGAATCTTTGCATAGTGGTGTGCTTCGTGGGAGAGAGATCTCTCGGGTGCTGAAGCCTGAATTCATCTTTATCCTCTAAAACCCTCCAATTTCTTCCTCTTTCTTCCTTTTCTCCTTCTCCTTCTCCTTCTCGTATTATATCAGTTACGTATTAGAGCTAAAGTCCTGATATTTTCTTCCACAAAATCTCCTCCTCAAAAACCCTAGCCTTCTCCACGAAATCCTAGATGTGCATCTCCTTCTTTCCTCTCTAGTTTTCCAAAAAGAGGAAAAAAAAGAAAAAGACAAAAAAAAGAATAAAAAATTCAAAATCTCTACTGTTTATCCCCTCCAACCTCCCGTCATCTCCTTCACCTCCTTCAAACGTCGGATCCTTTCCACGATCGTGCCTCCGCCGCCTCTATCTCACCACCCCGACCTCGACACTGATCTGACCCATCAGCGACTCGCCAAAGTCTGTTGCCGCGCCGCTGCGGGGGCTTCACATTGTCACCCTCATCACCAATGCCTACCGACCAGAGCCGCCTCCACCTGTGACCACCATTTCCAACGTCGCCGCCGCCTCGCCCTCGCCACCGTCACCGCCGCCCACGAAGGCCATAGCCGCCTTCATCAGTCACCGCCGCCACTGAGCGAGTCGAACCCTTGGGTTTGATTGGAAAAGAGAAGCGAGGAGAGTGGGTTGCAGGTTTCATCTCCGAAACCCAATATCACCCCGATCCACTTCAAATAGAATCTGATTCAGTCCAGCCACCCGACCCGCGAAGCCAGAAAGTTGAACCGAGCCGAGCCGCAAGTCGTTGATGTCAGCGGCTCAACTTGACGTCATCGGCTCGACTGAGCGGAACACGAGCTGAGACATCATCGGCTTGTCTGAGCCGTCACTCTTCACTACAACAAGCACAATTTGATTTTTGAGTCCGTTTCGGTCCGTTCGAAGTCCGATTCAAATTCTGTCTGCAACATTAGATCTACAAGTGAGTTTCGAAGTTGCTGGGGAAGATTTCACAGTTTTTTCAACATCAGATCAGATCTCCATGAGCTTCTGTTTGAGGTCGATATCATTTCCGCAACAGTCCAACAACGTTTCAGGACCCATTCAGAGTCTGATTCGAGTTCTGCTCGAAGCGTTGCGTTCGTAGCTGAGCCCCAGAGCCGACATGGAAGTGAACTTCGTCTGCATTCTAGAGAAACTTGACCTAATCCTCAATCTAGCTCGGGATTGAAATACCACATTAAAGAGGATAGAGTCACGAGGCGAGACCTGACATATCAATAGTGTCCCTAGTGATGATGCTAGAAAATCAAAAGTTGTTGATGAGGCTGAACCAAAGCAAAAAATTGTTTATGAGGCGAAGCCGGATCCAGAACCAGAAGTGGACGAGTCTCCTATCGAGGCACTTGTAGATCCTTTAGCGCAGCCTATCATGGACCTATTGTCGTCTTCTCTAGTCATGAGAGTTCCCTTATCCCTGAGGCCACCTGACGTTTACGGTCGTTGCAGATCTTTCTACACGAGAGAGGGTCACAGGTATTTGGCGTCTCGGTATGCGATTCAGTTTTCATCGGAGCTGATTTGAGTTATTTTGTTGCATTTATTCTGCCCGAGCTACCTTCGACTTCGGCCGATCTGTCACAGAAGCAAGTTCCATCTCCATTACCGTGGCTCAGGTGTGATGCACAGTGTTGCTTCTCTGACCACCACCTTGACTTGATTAATGTGAAATGTTGTACACTTCTACCCGGTCGTGCCTGCTTCCTGTTACCTCTGCATTCACCGCAGTTTAAAACTTTTAAGCCAGGGAGAAAGATGGGGATTGCTCTAGCTATTATTTAGTGGCCTCTTTAGTTATTTTATATTATTTAAGTTTTTTTTAGTCCCACATCGGTTATGGTAGGGAAGTTTTCTTTGTAAGAGCCTATATAAGGCTAAAACTTGTAGTTAATTATTTGGACGATGATGAATTATTAAACCCCTTTTATTGGAGCATGGTGATTTGTTTTAAAAAATGAATCTTTGTATAGTGATGTGCTGAGTGGAAGAGAGATCTCTCGGGTGTCAAAATCTGAATTCATCTTTATCCTCTCAAAACCCTAATTTCTTCCTCTTTCTTCCTTCCCCCTTCTCGTATTACATCAGCCGTGTTTGTGTTAAAAGTAGGGTGGATCCAAAAGAATGGAGACCTTTCTTTTTCTATAGGTAAAAATTGACTACATAATATGTAAATGTGTTTCTAAGATCAAAAAAAATTATAAATGATGATGCTTTATTAGTTCTCTTTTTTAATAACAACAAATTTCATTATTTTAGCAAAATATAGAAGTTGGAGCCAAGTGCTCTCCTTAGGGCATGTTTCATTGTTGTATTTGGCCGCAAATCGTAATTCGTAAATGGTGAACTCTGTTTACAGTTGTGAATGAGTTACATTTAAATAAGTTTTTACGGTATTTAAAATTTTATAGTAATAACATTGAGCTTGTGTTTGCGTTAAAAAGAAGGGTGGATCCAAAAGAATGGAGACCTTTCTTTTCTACAAGTAAAAAAATTGACTACATAATATGTTAAATGTGTTTCTCAAAGCAAAAAAAATATATAAATGATGGTGCTTTATTAGTTTCTTTTTTTAATAACAACAAATTTCATTATTTTAGCAAAATATACAAACTGGAGCCAAGTGCTCTTCTTAGTTTCAAAACTTGTGATTCGACTCAAGGATCGCTCAATGCAGATTAGATCACCTAATTGTACTATTTAGTGGATGAAACTCAATCAATTAGTTCTTTTTTAAATTTTAAATCACCATTTCAGCTCAGAAAACGTCCATAAGATGCAGAATATTGATTCAACTCGCTTCCTAGGATATAAAAATAAGAATACTTTTTATTAGTCTTTATTTTGTCCATAAAAAATCATGATATTATTGTGTATCTCAGGGTTCAAACCTTTCTTGACATTATACTTTTTTAGTCTTAGATCAGTTCATTTTCTTTTTTGTGGAATCATGTTAACATTATTATACAATATATTGATTTTAAGCATGATTGAATATACTTATTTTTTTCACAATAACTCACTACTTACCTCGCATGAATTGCCGATCTAGACATATTACTAGACATCTAAATGAGTCGAGTTTTTGAGATTTAAAACAATAAAGTCCTATAGCCAATTCTATTTCGATAGAAAAAGATTTTAAGAAACTATGGTGATGATACACAGCCAAACTACTTGAAATTATGCATCAGGTACTGAAGCGGTTAGACAACAAAATGTAAGAGGAGATTTGAAAAATAGAGAAACCATTCCATCCCTGTAGGGAAGTCTAAAAATTATTTATAGGCATATTTCTTTAGATTTTCTTTAGATTCATTCATGATTTCTCAAAAAAAAATCTAGATTCATGACATGGGCAGCCAGCTTGACCCTTGTCTATCACAATGTACAGGCAAGGTTCATCTTTTCATCATCGTTAGTAAGAAAATTCACAGTGCAGTAATCAAATTGAAAACTTAATATAAAAAAAAAAAACCCATGGAAGTGAGGATGAAAGAGCATCAAATGTTTCTTTGTACTGCTGCTGCTTGCTTCATTTGATGTAAAGAATGCTGCAGCGGGATTGAGAGGATGCCAGGCCAGGCCTGCGCGAGTTTGCGGGGGTACTGTACAAATTTCGCTATTCACGGTTTAGTCCCATATCGGGAGTGTAATACAACAGAGAGGTTCAGATGGGCTATATAAGAAGCTGGGGGTGAACAGTAACAACTCATACCTTTCTCGGCCTTTTGGCTAAGATCAAGTGTAGTATCTGTTCTTATCAGTTTAATATCTGATACGTGGGCCAATGGCTCACTTATGATATTAAATTAATTTTTGTTGGGGGGAGGTCCATCACAGTAGCTTGCTACTGGGGCCTTCGAGCGTCGCTCATGCGTTGCACTACTGCACGGGCCTGGCGCACCCCTATCAAATCAATATTTAAAATTTTAAAGTAATATTATTGAGCTTGTGTTGCATGTTTCCAATAGCCTGTCTTTTTCTGCGAGCAAAATATGCAAGCCGGGCCAAGTCGTCCTTGCTCTTATTTGTTTCAAAACTTGGTGATTGAGGACTGCTCAATGCACAGATTTAGATCCACCTAATTGTATTATTTAGTGAATGAGTCACCTAATAATTGTATTATTTAGTGAATGAGACTCAAGTCAACTAGTTGCTTTTTTAAATTTTAGATCACCAGTTCAGCTCTCAAAACTTCCTTAGGGATGCATACTTATCCATTCAACTCGCTTTCTACGATGTAAAAATAAGAAAAGTTCTTATTAGTCTTTATTTTGTCTGTAAGAAATCATGATATTATTGTGTATCTCAGGTTCAAAACTTCCTTGACATTATTCTTTTAGTCTAGATTGATTCATTCTTTTATTTTCATTATATTATCTATATTATACAATATATTAATTTTAAGCATAATCAAATATACTTGTTTTCATATTGACTCACAACTTATGAATTGTTGAACTACGACACACATTAGCATGCTTCTCAATGACTCGTGTTTTCGACATCTAAAACATTAAATAATGTGATGATGATAATGAGGGAGATTAAGACTCCAACCAACGATTTGAAATTGTGCATCCACTTACTGAAGCTCTTAGGCACTAAATGATAGTAAGCGGAGATTCTGAAACCAGTCCAGATGTGTAGGAGAGTCTAAACAATAGTTATAAGCGTATTCTTTAATATTTTCTTAGTTCATCTAGATTCATTCATGAAAATTGAGTTGGCAGGCAGAAATTGATATAGAAAAAACCCTTTAAAATCCACGTGTCTGATCAATTGTGCACTGCAGGCATAAAGTTAGGCAGCTGGCTTGATCCTTGTCCATCAAAATGTGCAAGCGAGGTTCAGCCTTTTCATCAACTTTAGTTAAGAAAATTCATAGTACAATAATTAAATTGTAAACCTAAATAAAAAACACCCATGGAGTGAGGATGAAAGATCATCAAATGCTTCTTTGTACTGTTTCTTCTTGCTTTATTTGATTTAGAGAATGCCGTGTCAGGCCTGCGCGAGTTTGAGCAAATACTGTACAAATTTCACTATCATTGTTTAGTCCCACATCTCGAGTGTTGCACGAAAAAAGAATTCACATGAGTTATAGGTTAGGTTGGGTTTGGATACAACTCATTCTTTTCTCTGTTATACCTTATAGATTCAAAATGAATTACAAGAGAGTGAATCATAGGATTTTATTTTAAAAAGAATGTGTTATGCACGAGGGGTTAGATGTCTGTATTATTTCTTTGAGTCCGATATTAAATTAATTTTTGCTGGGAAAAAGCCTAAAGGGCCTTCTAGTATCGTCCATGTGATGCACAACTGCACGGGCTTGACGCACCCCTACCAAATCAATGTTCAAAATTTTACCCTAGTTGGACTATTTTCGGAAGAATGAACCCCATCATTATTTTGCTACTATTTAGATATTTAGTTTACTTATCTTAATTGAAATTTCGCTACTAATTAAATATTCAGTTAACTTAAGAAAATTTTTAAGTTAATATATAGAAAGTTTTGCAAAGATAATATCATTCTTTAATCTCTTTACTTGGGAGGAAAACGGTTTTTTGCTTTGTGATGGTTTCCGATTCTTCAGTTTTGCTTTTATCAAGCTGTCTTATTTATTATATGATGCTTCATTGTAAATACAACTGTGTTGTTAATTATTAAAGGACAAAGATACAATTTATTCTAACTTACATCATAACTTGTTGCGTTGTTGCTTTTCAATAAACTAGTATACCGAACACATGCTATGCATGTTAAAATAATAATAATAATAATAAATAATAATAAATATGGCTATACATTTGTATTTATCATATTAGCAAATAATCACAACTATTCCTTAGAATATTATGTTATATGTTTAGAAAATTATGATTTATCTATGACTATTAGACATATACGACAATAAAAAAGTCAATGTTAAATTAATATTAATTTAAATATGACATAATTTTTCTACAAGAATATAAAAATTAAAAAGTTACTACAATTATATTTACCATGTATCGGAAAGGCAATCAATAAAATTTCATATGATTTTTCTAAAATATCTACCAAACAGTCAAGAGAGTAATATATGCTTCATGCTTGAAATAACCCGTTCGTTACCTGAAAGCGTGAGCATATTACTCACAGGTAAAGGATCTACAAATAAAAGTAGATATAGCTTAAAGTGCAATAATTTTGCATTGCCTTTTCAATAAATGGGGTTGTGCTTGATTCTTTTGATTACATGACAAAAATATATTTGACGAACATAATAAATTTTTATTGCATTATGCTCCGTGAAATTTGCTTAGCTCTGCTCCTAGAAAAACATGGAGTTAGATTGCTACTGGGGCCTTCGAGTGTCGCGTCGCCCGTGCATTGCACTACTGCATGGGCCTAGCGCACCCTGATGGGAATCGCTCTAGCTGTTATTTAGTAATCTCTTTTTAGTTGTTTTATTTTATCTAGGGTGTTTTTTTTAGTTTAATATCGGTTATGATGGGTAAGTCTTCTTTGTAGGAGCCTATATGATTCAAAAGATTGTAGTAAAATATTTAGAAGATGGTAAATTAAATTAAACCCTTTTTATTGGAGCATGATGATTTGCTTTCAAAAATGAATCTTTGCATAGTGGTGTGCTTCATGGGAGAGAGATCTCTCAGGTGCTGAAGCCTGAATTCATCTTTATCCTTTAAAACCCTCCAATTTCTTCCTCTTTCTTCCTTTTCTCCTTCTCCTTCTCCTTCTCCTTCTCGTATTATATCAGTTACGTATTAGAGCTAAAGTCCTGATATTTTCTTACACAAAATCTCCTCCTCAAAAACCCTAGCCTTCTCCACGAAATCCTAGATGTGCATCTCCTTCTTTCCTCTCTAGTTTTTCAAAAAGAGGGGAAAAAAAAAAAAGACAAAAAAAGAATAAAAAATTCAAAATCTCTACTGTTTATCCCCTCCAAACTCCCGCCATCTCCTTCACCTCCTTCAAACGTCGGATCCTTTCCACGATCGTGCCTCTGCCGCCTCTATCTCACCACCCCGACCTCGACACTGATCTGACCCATCACCGACTCGCCAAAGTCTGTTGCCGCGCCGCTGCGGCGGGCTTCACGTTGTCACCCTCATCACCAACGCCTATCGACCAGAGCCGCCTCCACATGCGACCACCATTTCCAACGTCGCCGCCGCCTCGCCCTCGCCACCGTCACCGCCGCCAACGAAGGCCATATCCGCCTTCATCAGTCACCGCCGCCACCTGAGCGAGTCGAACCCTTGGTTTGATTGGAAAAGAGAAGCGAGGAGAGTGGGTTGCAGGTTTCATCTCCGAAACCCAATATCACCCCGATCCACTTCAAATAGAATCTGATTCAGTCCAGCCACCCGACCCGCGAAGCCTGAAAGTCGAACCGAGCCGAGCCGCAAGTCGTTGATGTCAGCGGCTCAACTTGACGTCATCGGCTCGACTGAGCTGAACACGAGCTGAGACATCATCGGCTTGTCTGAGCCGTCACTCTTCACTACAACAAGCACAATTTGCTTTTCGAGTCCGTTTCAGTTCCGTTCGAAGTCCGATTCAAATTCTGTCTGCAACATTAGATCTACAAGTGAGTTTCGAAGTTGCTGGGGAAGATTTCACAGTTTTTTCAACATCAGATCAGATCTCCATGAGCTTCTGTTTGAGGTCGATATCATTTTCGCAACAGTCCAACAACGTTTCAGGACCCATTCAGAGTCTGATTCGAGTTCTGCTCGAAGCGTTGCGTTCGTAGCTGAGCCCCAGAGCCGACATGGAAGTGAACTTCGACTGCATTCTAGAGAAACTTGACCTAATCCTCAATCTAACTCGGGATTGAAATACCGCATTAAAGAGGATAGAGTCACGAGGCGAGAGCTAACATATCAGTGTCCCTAGTGATGATGCTAGAAAATCAAAAGTTGTTGATGAGGCTGAACCAAAGCCAAAAATTGTTTATGAGGCGAAGCCGGATCCAGAACCAGAAGTGGACGAGTCTCCTATCGAGGCCCTTGTAGATCCTTTAGCGCAGCCTATCATGGACCTATTGTCGTCTTCTCTAGTCATGAGAGTTCCCTTATCCCTGAGGCCACCTGACGTGTACGGCCGTTGCAGATCTTTCTACACGAGAGAGGGTCACAGGTATTTGGCGTCTCGGTATGCGATTCAGTTTTCATCGGAGCTGATTTGAGTTATTTTGTTGCATTTATTCTGCCCGAGCTACCTTCGACTTCGGCCGATCTGTCACAGAAGCAAGTTCCATCTCCATTACCGTGGCTCAGACGTGATGCACAGTGTTGCTTCTCTAACCACCACCTTGACTTGATTAATGTGAAATGTTGTACACTTCTACCCAGTCATGCCTGCTTCCTGTTACCACTGCATTCACCGCAGTTTAAAACTTTTAAGCCAGGGAGAAAGACGGGGATTGCTCTAGCTATTATTTAGTGGCCTCTTTAGTTATTTTATATTATTAAGTTTTTTTTAGTCCCACATCGGTTATGGTAGGGAAGTTTTCTTTGTAAGAGCCTATATAAGGCTAAAACTTGTAGTTAATTATTTGGACGATGATGAATTATTAAATCCCTTTTATTGGAGCATGGTGATTTGTTTTAAAAAATGAATCTTTGCATAGTGATGTGCTGAGTGGAAGAGAGATCTCTCGGGTGTCAAAATCTGAATTCATCTTTATCCTCTCAAAACCCTAATTTCTTCCTCTTTCTTCCTTCCCCCTTCTCGTATTACATCAGCCGTGTTTGTGTTAAAAGTAGGGTGAATCCAAAAGAATGGAGACCTTTCTTTTTCTATAGGTAAAAATTGACTACATAATATGTAAATGTGTTTCTCAGACCAAAAAAAATTATAAATGATGATGCTTTATTAGTTCTCTTTTTTAATAACAACAAATTTCATTATTTTAGCAAAATATAGAAGTTGGAGCCAAGTGCTCTCCTTAGGGCATGTTTCATTGTCGTAATTGGCCGCAAATCGTAATTCGTAAATGGTGAACTCTGTTTACAGTTGTGAATGAGTTACATTCAAATAAGTTTTTACGGTATTTAAAATTTTTTAGTAATAACATTGAGCTTGTGTTTGCGTTAAAAAGAAGGGTGGATCCAAAAGAATGGAGACCTTTCTTTTTCTACAAGTAAAAAAATTGACTACATAATATGTTAAATGTGTTTCTCAAAGCAAAAAAAATATATAAATGATGGTGCTTTATTAGTTTCCTTTTTAATAACAACAAATTTCATTATTTTGGCAAAATATACAAACTGGAGCCAAGTGCTCTTCTTAGTTTCAAAACTTGTGATTCGACTCAAGGATCGCTCAATGCAGATTAGATCACCTAATTGTACTATTTAGTGGATGAAACTCAATCAATTAGTTCTTTTTTAAATTTTAAATCACCATTTCAGCTCAGAAAACGTCCATAAGATGCAGAATATCGATTCAACTCGCTTCCTAGGATATAAAAATAAGAATACTTTTTATTAGTCTTTATTTTGTCCATAAAAAATCATGATATTATTGTGTATCTCAGGGTTCAAACCTTTCTTGACATTATACTTTTTTAGTCTTAGATCAGTTCATTTTCTTTTTTGTGGAATCATGTTAACATTATTATACAATATATTGATTTTAAGCAAGATTGAATATACTTATTTTTTCACAATAACTCACTACTTACCTCGCATGAATTGCCGATCTAGACATATTACTAGACATCTAAATGAGTCGAGTTTTTGAGATTTAAAACAATAAAGTCCTATTGAAAGTACACCTAGAGGGGGGTGAATAGGTGTAAGTGCTAATCTAATAACTAAATGCAAACTAAGTGCGCTTAAATGCGGAAGCTAATGCAAATGTGCAACAAACTTATACAATTCAACAAGTGTAGCCGAATTCCCCTTTCGAGGCTCTGGACTAACTCCTCTTGATTCCCCGTGAAATGGGTTGAGGCGCTATGTGAAGCTCTTGTTGGATGAGTATAAATTAGGCACACACACACACAAGCAATCCAAGCAATCAAGGATATGTGCACACACAATCAAGCCAAGCAAATATAGATGAATTGCAATATGAAATATATGCAAGGCAATATGAAACAATGCTCAAACACAAGCAAGTATATATGATGCTATGAATGAATGATGCTTGCACAAATATAAGAGAGAGAGAGTTGAGAGAAATTGGATCAAACGCAAAGACCAAGATGTGATTCGAGGTTCGAGCCCCTAGCTCTACATCCCCGCCTACACCACCGTGTAGGATTTCCCAATCCACTATAGGAGTACCAAACTCCTCTCTCAACCTTACAAGCCACCGAGGCTATACAACACACAATCCACCTCTACCGAAGAGGGATACGGCCCGTAGCCAACTACAACCAACACTACCTCTACCGAAGAGGCTCACAAACCAATCACCCGATCACCTCTACCGAAGAGGGATTCACAAATAAAAGGGTGGTTACAACACAAGAGGTTTACAACAACAACCTCAAACACTTCTCTTTTCTTTCTCTTTTTCTTTTCTCTTTTTTTTCCACAAAAACAAAGATCCTAATAGTTTAGGATAGAAGATAGCTCAAGTGTGGAAACTAGGTGTTTTTGGAAAACAAGCAACAAAGAAAACACTTGGGAAATTCTTGTAAAAGATGGAGAATGAAAACCAATACAAATATCCCAAATTCCTATTTCTTTGATTTTTCCAAAAACCCAAAAACAATAAAGATTAGAAGTATAAAGCCCAAAAACTTCTTTTTAAAACTCTTTTAAACTCTTCAGAAAACCTGAAATTTTTCTCTTAAAAATCTTGGCCAAAATCCCCAAAGAGATGGGGTTTATATAGCCCCTAGTCAAAACTAGCCGTTAGGCTGATGTGGCAGTTCTGACAGCCGTCGGTCGACGGCCCGGTCGACCGCCAACGGTCAGAAATGTGACCGTTGGGCACCATCGGTCGACCGGCCCGGTCGACCGAAAAAACCAGAGAGCAGAACTCTCATCTCGGTCGACCGACCCGGTCGACCGGCTACATGTGTCGCCAGCGTGCACGTCTGTGCACGTCGGTCGACCGACCCGGTCGACCGGCCACTTGGTGCGGTCGACCGGTCCGGTCGACCGAACTGGCCTGGCAGGCACAGTGCAGGGTCTGAAAAACAGGGAAAATATTTTCTAAAAAATCTCATAAATTCACAGTAAATCCACTAAATAGTTTTAATCACAATAAAAACTGTTTTTCTAAAAACATGTCTTTCTAAAACTTGTTTTATCATTTTACTTTGATAACCAACTTGTGATAAAAATTTCAAGACATATATCAATCATATCAATTCATTTTTGTGTCTTGCCAATTTTATCATAAACAAAACTTGTATTTTAACAAACTAGATTTTTTCCAAAACATGAATAGGATAGTCAAAATAAGTTTGTCTATAAGTTAAGCATGTATGTATAGAAAGAAATCATCTACTATACATATAAATCATGAAGACTTGTTTTGATCAAACTATTCATGAAAACCAAAACTCAATCATAAAACGTGTGTGTTTGTGCACTTGAGCATATCAACTATACTAAGCTTTACAAATGGATCTAAAACTCACAATCTAAACTAGGATACCTAAGTCTTCTCTTGAGGAACTCCGTCTTCAAGTAGACTTGCTCCCAAACGCGATCCACCGAGTGCAAAGGGTATGATCTTTAAGCTTTGGCACCGGAATCATCATGAATAGCTTCTAATCATCTTGTTGAAGCTAAACACCAACTAATATCCTGTTAATGATCTGAAACTTAGAAACACAAGAATATTAGTAAACATAACTACATGAGTTGATCATCATCAAAACTAGAGTGGAAGGCCTTTGGGCCAACACTTACCTCGCATGAATTGCCGATCTAGACATATTACTAGACATCTAAATGAGTCGAGTTTTTGAGATTTAAAACAATAAAGTCCTATAGCCAATTCTATTTCGATAGAAAAAGATTTTAAGAAACTATGGTGATGATACACAGCCAAACTACTTGAAATTATGCATCAGGTACTGAAGCGGTTAGACAACAAAATGTAAGAGGAGATTTGAAAAATAGAGAAACCATTCCATCCCTGTAGGGAAGTCTAAAAATTATTTATAGGCATATTTCTTTAGATTTTCTTTAGATTCATTCATGATTTCTCAAAAAAAATCTAGATTCATGACATGGGCAGCCAGCTTGACCCTTGTCTATCACAATGTACAGGCAAGGTTCATCTTTTCATCATCGTTAGTAAGAAAATTCACAGTGCAGTAATCAAATTGAAAACTTAATATAAAAAAAAAAAACCCATGGAAGTGAGGATGAAAGAGCATCAAATGTTTCTTTGTACTGCTGCTGCTTGCTTCATTTGATGTAAAGAATGCTGCAGCGGGATTGAGAGGATGCCAGGCCAGGCCTGCGCGAGTTTGCGGGGGTACTGTACAAATTTCGCTATTCACGGTTTAGTCCCATATCGGGAGTGTAATACAACAGAGAGGTTCAGATGGGCTATATAAGAAGCTGGGGGTGAACAGTAACAACTCATACCTTTCTCGGCCTTTTGGCTAAGATCAAGTGTAGTATCTGTTCTTATCAGTTTAATATCTGATACGTGGGCCAATGGCCCACTTATGATATTAAATTAATTTTTGTTGGGGGGAGGTCCATCACAGTAGCTTGCTACTGGGGCCTTCGAGCGTCGCTCATGCGTTGCACTACTGCACGGGCCTGGCGCACCCCTATCAAATCAATATTTAAAATTTTAAAGTAATATTATTGAGCTTGTGTTGCATGTTTCCAATAGCCTGTCTTTTTCTGCGAGCAAAATATGCAAGCCGGGCCAAGTCGTCCTTGCTCTTATTTGTTTCAAAACTTGGTGATTGAGGACTGCTCAATGCACAGATTTAGATCCACCTAATTGTATTATTTAGTGAATGAGTCACCTAATAATTGTATTATTTAGTGAATGAGACTCAAGTCAACTAGTTGCTTTTTTTAAATTTTAGATCACCAGTTCAGCTCTCAAAACTTCCTTAGGGATGCATACTTATCCATTCAACTCGCTTTCTAAGATGTAAAAATAAGAAAAGTTTTTATTAGTCTTTATTTTGTCTGTAAGAAATCATGATATTATTGTGTATCTCAGGGTTCAAAACTTCCTTGACATTATTCTTTTAGTCTAGATTGATTCATTCTTTTATTTTCATTATATTATCTATATTATACAATATATTAATTTTAAGCATAATCAAATATACTTGTTTTCATATTGACTCACAACTT
Source organism: Agave tequilana (assembly GCA_038442645.1). Lineage (NCBI taxonomy): Eukaryota > Viridiplantae > Streptophyta > Magnoliopsida > Asparagales > Asparagaceae > Agave > Agave tequilana. The sequence goes on from JAVJIF010000951.1 coordinate 89,925, forward strand.
ATGAATTGTTGAACTACGACACACGTTAGCATGCTTCTCAATGACTCGTGTTTTCGACATCTAAAACATTAAATAATGTGATGATAATGAGGGAGATTAAGACTCCAACCAACGACTTGAAATTGTGCATCCACTTACTGAAGCTCTTAGGCACTAAATGATAGTAAGCGGAGATTCTGAAACCAGTCCAGATGTGTAGGAGAGTCTAAACAATAGTTATAAGCGTATTCCTTAATATTTTCTTAGTTCATCTAGATTCATTCATGAAAATTGAGTTGGCAGGCAGAAATTGATATAGAAAAAACCCTTTAAAATCCACATGTCTGATCAATTGTGCACTGCAGGCATAAAGCTAGGCAGCTGGCTTGATCCTTGTCCATCACAATGTGCAAGCGAGGTTCAGCCTTTTCATCAACTTTAGTTAAGAAAATTCATAGTACAATAATCAAATTGTAAACCTAAATAAAAACACCCATGGAGTGAGGATGAAAGATCATCAAATGCTTCTTTGTACTGTTTCTTCTTGCTTTATTTGATTTAGAGAATGCCGTGTCAGGCCTGCGCGAGTTTGAGCAAATACTGTACAAATTTCACTATTCATTGTTTAGTCCCACATCTCGAGTGTTGCACGAAAAAAGAATTCACATGAGTTATAGGTTAGGTTGGGTTTGGATACAACTCATTCTTTTCTCTGTTATACCTTATAGATTCAAAATGAATTACAAGAGAGTGAATCATAGGATTTTATTTTAAAAAGAATGTGTTATGCACGAGGGGTTAGATGTCTGTATTATTTCTTTGAGTCCGATATTAAATTAATTTTTGCTGGGAAAAAGCCTAAAGGGCCTTCTAGTATCGTCTATGTGATGCACAACTGCACGGGTTTGACGCACCCTTACCAAATCAATGTTCAAAATTTTACCCTAGTTGGACTATTTTCGGAAGAATGAACCCCATCATTATTTTGCTACTATTTAGATATTTAGTTTACTTATCTTAATTGAAATTTCGCTACTAATTAAATATTCAGTTAACTTAAGAAAATTTTTAAAGTTAATATATAGAAAGTTTTGCAAAGATAATATCATTCTTTAATCTCTTTACTTGAGAGGAAAACGGTTTTTTGCTTTGTGATGGTTTCCGATTCTTCAGTTTTGTTTTTATCAAGCTGTCTTATTTATTATATGATGCTTCATTGTAAATACAACTGTGTTGTTAATTATTAAAGGACAAAGATACAATTTATTCTAACTTACATCATAACTTGTTGCGTTGTTGCTTTTCAATAAACTAGTATACCGAACACATGCTATGCATGTTAAAATAATAATAATAATAAATAATAAATATGGCTATACATTTGTATTTATCAATGTTAGCAAATAATCACAACTATTCCGTAGAATATTATGTTATATGTTTAGAAAATTATGATTTATCTATGACTATTAGACATATACGACAATAAAAAAGTCAATGTTAAATTAATATTAATTTAAATATGATATAATTTATCTACAAGAATATAAAAATTAAAAAGTTACTACAACTATATTTACCATGTATCGGAAAGGCAATCGATAAAATTTCATATGATTTGGCTAAAATATCTACTACAAGACAGTCAAGAGAGTAATATATGCTTCACGCTTGTAATAACCCGTTACCTGAAAGCGTGAGCATATTACTCACAGCTAAAGGATCTACAAATAAAAGTAGATATAGCTTAAAGTGCAATAATTTTGCATTGCCTTTTCAATAAATGGGTTGTGCTTGATTCTTTTGATTACATGACAAAAATATATTTGACAAACATAATTACTTTTTATTGCATTATGCTCCGTGAAATTTGCTTAGCTCTGCTCCTAGAAAAACATGGAGTTAGATTGCTACTGGGGCCTTCGAGTGTCGCCCGTGCGTTGCACTACTGCATGGGCCTAGCGCACCCTGATGGGAATCGCTCTAGCTGTTATTTAGTAATCTCTTTTTAGTTGTTTTATTTTATCTAGGGTGTTTTTTTAGTCTAATATCGGTTATGATAGGTAAGTCTTCTTTGTAGGAGCCTATATGATTCAAAAGATTGTAGTAAATTATTTAGAAGATGGCGAATTAAATTAAACCCCTTTTATTGGAGCATGGTGATTTACTTTCAAAAATGAATCTTTGCATAGTGGTGTGCTAAGTGGGAGAGAGATCTCTGGGTGCTGAAGCCTGAATTCATCTTTATCCTCTAAAACCCTCCAATTTCTTCCTCTTTATTCCTTTTCTCCTTCTCCTTCTCATTCTCCTTCTCGCATTACATCAGTTATGTATTAGAGTTAAAGTCCTGATATTTTCTTCCACAAAATCTCCTCCACAAAAATCCTAGCTGAAAAACACCTAGAGGGGGGGTGAATAGGTGTAATTGCTAATCTGATGCTCTTTTTAAATTTTAATTAAGTGAGTGATGCAACGATCTCTCAAAACACGACTAGGAGCCGAATATCCCGTGAGAGGTTCTGAACTCCGTCCTCCCAATTCCCCTTAAAATGGGTTAGAGGTGCGTAATGCAACCGTGTTGTATTGAGGTGTGATCGATCAATGCCAAGTATGATGATGAGAAATAAAATGCACACAATGTATCACAACAAGTATAGCAAGTAAAAATAAACAAGACAAGATAGCACAAGTAGAGGGTTAGTTCTCAAGCAAATAATTCAAGACAATATAAAGCAAGAGAAATGTAAGCAAGAATAACGCAAAGGCAATCGCAAACAAGATGATTTGTTTCGAGGTTCGAGCACACTTGCTCTAGTCCCCGCCTTCACCTCCGTGAAGGGTTTCCACTATCCACGGAGGATGCCTTTACAATTGGGTCTACCGAAGACCGAGCACCGAGCTCCACCGAGTACAAAGGACCTCTACCGAAGAGGTTGCTCCACAAGAAAGGTAATACAAGAACAAAGTGATCACAACTTGATCACTACACTTTTTCTCAATCTCTTTTACAAACACTCTCACTTTAATTACAACTTCACTATAGAATGAGTATAGGATTTTTGGCTCTATGAAGTGTGGTGAGAAAAACTTCAGATGTAGAGTGATATAGAGAATCAAACACAACTGAAAATCAAACTTTAAAAGAATGGGAATGAAAGCTTTAAACTCTTTTCTTTTCTCTTTTGAAAACAATACAAACTTGAGGATTTTCTAAGTAGTATGAAGGAGAGACTTCTCCTCTATTTATAGGGTTGAAAAATAGGTTGAAAACAATTTCTTTACACCTAATTTGATCTGCAAAAGCTCCCCAACAACTCTCCAAAATTCTGTTAAAGCAGAAAAAGAAAACAGTTTTTCAGAATTGCCCAAAGAGGAAAGAGCCGTTGCTATGTTGCAGGCTTGGCGGTCGACCGGTCCGGTCGATCGCCAGCCTAGCTGGAAGGAGCCGTTGGCTCCCGGTCGACCGGTCCGGTCGACCGATCCAAAATGAGGAAACACAGTTTCCTTCTTCCGGTCGACCGGTCCGGTCGACCGAAACATCCCGAGAGCAGAATGCTCTTAGTCGGTCGACCGGTCCGGTCGACCGACAGACATGCACAAACAGTGCATGTCCAGACACAGCGCCGGTCGACCGGGCGGTCGACCGATGTTGCCTGAAACAGAAAAACTGGGCTGTTTAGAGTTAGAAAAATTTGAGAAACATTCTTAAAAAGCATATAACTAAGTATTATGCAGAAAATAGTTTATACACATGTTTTAAACAAGATTTCAAGATATAAAGCTTTGGTACATGTATATATAAACTAAGGCATAAAACTTAGAAATAATTATTTTCAAAACATAGGAAATATTTGAAACAAGTGTGTGTGCAAATCCTAGAGCCAAATTTCCTATATTCAAACTTTAACATTCTAAACTTACAAACTCTAAAAGACTTCAAGGCTATGCTTCAAGGTGGGCTATCTTCACTTGATCTTCAATATTGCAACTTGAGCCCAATTTGAAATGTCTTGAGTCCAAAAACCTTGTATTTGAGTGAGAGTACTTCTAGTATGATAATAAACCTGAAACACACTTAAACAACAATTGTTATTAGTACAAATAACTAATATGTTTGTAATCATCAAAATACACTAATCAAGGGTGATTGTAACCTTGGGCCAACAATCTCCCCCTTTTTGATGATGACAAAACATATAAGTTATTGAAACAAATAAAGGAGGAAAAGCTTGGAAAGCTCCCCCTCAAACAATGCTATGTATTTATCATGAACATGAAGAGCTATGTAAGCATACATAAAGCATTAAAAAAAATCATCACCATAAATTTTGTCATAGAAACTCAAATAATGTATAATAAGAAAACTTATCTTTTAAAAAACTTTCAAACACCTTAATAGTTAAACTTATATATTTTTCTCCCAACTTATATATTTTTCTCCAAACATATATTTTCTCCCCCTTTTTGTCATACATCAAAAAGGGTTAAAACATGTCAAAACACAAACATATCAAAACAAAAGTAAACAAAAATATTTAAGAATCAATCATACATACATTCAACTCACCACAAATAAATGAAAATCTTGCATAATCTAAAGGTTTAGTGAAAATATCGGCAAGTTGAAAATCGGTAGAAACATAGTCAATATCAATATCACCTTTTTCAAAGTGATCTCTAAGAAAATGATACCTAATATCAATGTGTTTGGTTTTACTATGTTGATTAGCATTTTTGGTCATGTGAATTGTACTAGTATTATCACAAAAAATCTTAACATGATCAAAATGCAAATCAAAGTCGAGTAGAGTATGTTTCATCCAAAGTACTTGTGCACAACAAACTCCGACCGCAACATACTCCGCCTCGGCGGTTGATAGGGCTACCGAATTTTGCTTTTTGGAAGACCAAGATACAAGACAATTACCCAAGAATTGACATGTTCCACTTGTGCTCTTCCTATCTACCCTACAACCCGCATAGTCGGCATCCGAATAACTAGTCATGGTAAATTGACCGGTCTTTGGATACCACAAACCTAATTCAATTGTGCCCTTAAGATACCTAATTATGCGTTTTTACCGCTATTAAGTGTGATTCCTTAGGACATGATTGAAAACGCGCACAAAGACAAACGGAAAACATGATATCCGGCCTACTAGCCGTCAAATAAAGCAAACTACCAATCATGCTACGAAATAATTTGATGTCTACATCCTTACCTTGTTCGTCCTTGTCAAGTTTCGTAGTGGTTGCCATGGGAGTCTTGCTTACTTTGGATCCTTCAAGCCCGAACCTCTTGATGAGTTCTTTGGTGTACTTGGCTTGATTAATGAATATCCCATCACTCCGTTGCTTGATTTGGAGTCCAAGGAAGTAGTTGAGCTCCCCCATCATAGACATCTCGAATTCGTCCTTCATGCATGACTCAAAAGCTTGGCAAAGAGACTCATTAGTAGATCCAAAAATAATGTCATCAACATATATTTGTACTATGAGTATATCTTTGTCAACATGTTTGGTAAATAAAGTTTTATCAATTTTACCTTTCTTAAAATCATTTGAAATTAAAAATGAAGACAATCTTTCATACCAAGCCCTAGGGGCTTGTTTTAAACCATAAAGAGCCTTATCTAATTTGTAAACAAAATTAGGGTGTGTAGGATCAACAAACCCGGGGGGTTGTTCAACATACACCTCCTCATCAATATAACCATTAAGAAAAGCACTCTTACATCCATTTGAAATAATTTGAAATCTTTAAATGAGGCAAAAGCTAAGGTCATCCGTATGGCTTCAAGCCGTGCTACGGGTGCAAAGGTTTCTTCAAAATCGATCCCTTCGATTTGAGTGTAACCTTGGGCAACTAACCTAGCCTTGTTTCTAACTACGTTACCCGATTCGTCCAACTTGTTCTTAAAGATCCACTTAGTACCAATTGTTGGTCTATCGTGGGGCCTAGGAACAAGGTGCCAAACTTGGTTGCGCTCAAATTGATTGAGCTCCTCTTGCATGGCTAGCAACCAATATGAATCGGCCTCGGCCTCGAGGACATTTTTAGGTTCTATGTGTGAAATAAATGCAAAGTGGCCACAATAATCTTGAATTTTAGAGCGAGTAGTTACCCCTTTTGATACTTCACCTATGACGAGGTCCTTGGGATGATGAGGATTGAATCTCCAATCCTTAGGTAGTGGTTGAGTAGGCTCCACCTCATTTGTTTGATGTTCATTTCCTTGGGCCTCTTCCACTTTGGCTTCACTTCCATCATCACCCTTTGGCTTGTCTCCCATGGTTGAAGCATCCTCCAAGGTGACTTTCTCCAAGCCTTCATGCAAAGCATCTATTTCTACAACATTCTTAACAAACTTGTTAGATTCCTCAAACTTAACATGAATAGATTCTTCAATAGTCAATGATGATCTAATGAAAACTCTATAAGCTTTACTAGTGTTTGAGTAACCTACAAAAATAGCCTCATAAGATCTAGCATCAAACTTTCCTAAATTATTATTTGTATTTAAAACAAAGCATTTGCAACCAAAAACTTTGAAATAAGAAACATTTGGTTTTCTAGAAAAGTACATTTCAAAAGAAGTTTTAGTAGTATTTTTACACAAGAAAACACGATTTGATATATAGCATGATGTATTAACGGCCTCGGCCCACAAATAATGTGGTAGACCATATTCACTTAGCATTGTCCTAGCCATCTCTTTTAATGTTCTATTTTTCCGTTCAACTACTCCATTTTATTGTGGAGTTCTAGGACAAGAAAGTTCATGCTTTATTCCATGTTCATCACAAAAAGAGATAAAGGGTTGGTTAATGAATTCACCTCCTCTATCACTTCTTATTCTCAAAATCGAAACATTTTTTTCTTTTTCAACTCTTTTCTTAAAAGTTTGGAAATACGAAAAATGCTTGGTTTTTGTGTTCAAGAAAGAAAACCCAAGTAAACCTAGAAAAATCATCAACCAAAACATAAGCAAATCTATTCCCACTTAGACTTTTGGTTTGTGTAGGGCCAAAAAGATCCATATGGATTAACTCCAAAGGACGTGATGTCATGATATCCTTAATTGACTTGAAAGAAGACTTAGTTTGTTTCCCAAATTGACATGCGTCACAAACTCGGTCCTTTTCAAAATTCAATGAAGGAATACCTTTCACCATTTCCTTTGTGTTTAATCTAGAAATGTGATCAAAAGAAATATGGCCTAATCTCCTATGCCACAACCAAGAGTCATCATCGAGGGCTTTCAAACAAGTAATATTACAAGACATATTTAACATATCAATCATATAAACATTGCTTTCACGAAAACCGGAAAATACACAAACATTTGAAATTCTATCAATCACTTTACAAGCAACATTGTCAAAAACAACATCAAAGCCTTTATCACAAAGTTGACTAACACTCAAGAGATTATGCTTGAGGCCATCAACTAAAACTACATTTTCAATTAAAGGAGAGGTGCCAAGTTTTACATTACCAATACCAATGATTTTACCCTTGGCGTCATCTCCGAAGGTGACGGTGCCACCTTCATGATATCTTGATAGGGTTGCAAAGTTGTTGATGTCCCAAGTCATGTGCCTTGAGCAACCGCTATCAAGATACCACAAACCTCTACGTCTTTGAGCTTTGGAAAGTACCTACATCATTTAAAACAATTGTTGACTTTGGTACCCAAACTTTCTTGGGTCCTTGAAAGTTAGTGTTACGAACCCAAACATTATGATGTGATGCACTTAGTCTATCATAACAAAAGTTTGCTAAGTGTCCTTTCCGCCCACAATGTGAACATGAGTACACTTTTCTATACATGAATGCATGATGTGTGTGTGAAGTGTGAGCATGCTTTTGGGGTTTGCCATGTTGTTTAGGTTGTGTAGCATGAACATGAACATGAGTATGGGCATTTTTCTTTGGGGCTTGTTTCTTAGGAAACATAGCCTCAATTTTCTTCTTGTTAAACTCACAATCTTTCAAAACAACACTTAATGAGTCTAATCTTTCCTTAAGCATAGAAATTTCATTTGAATCAATTAGTGGGGCCTTACCTTTGCAAAAAATCTTATATTTTTCAAGATCATTTTTAGTAGTGGCCAAGGTGGAAACCAATTCATCCTTTTCTTTTGTAAGAGTAAAAACTTGATGACTTAAAGATTCATTTTCCTTTTTCATTTTCAAGTACTTTTTCTTTAAGAAATCATAATTTTGTGACAACTCAACAAAAGCCTCTTCTAATTCATCCATAGAAAGCTCATCATTATGGGAAGGGGAAGAGGTTACCTTGTTTGTGCCTTCATTAGCCATGAAGCACATGTTGGCGGTGTCTATTTCTTCCTCGGATTCGGTCTCCGAATCTCAAGTTGCCTTCATAGCCTTCTTCTTGTAGGGCTTCTTTGAAGTGGAGGGCTTAGCTTTGTCCGGGCACTCCGCAACTATGTGTCCCGGTCTTTGGCAATTGAAGCACACAATCTTCCTTTCTTCTTTGCCTCCTTGCCATCTTCTTCTACCTTGGTACTTCGCCTTGTTGTACATCCTCCGGACGTTCTTTACAAGGAGTGAGAGCTCCTCATCATCTTCTTCTTCATCGTCTTCATCGGAGTGTGTGGCATGACTCTTGAAGGCGATGGTCTTCTTTTTGGAAGGAGCCATGTCCTCCCTTGCTTTCCTTTCCATCTCATGGGTTTTGAGGTTCCCAATGAGACCTATGAGCTCCATCTCTTCATTGTCGTTGAGTTCCTTCAAGGTTGTCGCTTTGACTTCCCATGAAGTAGGAAGAGCTCGGATGATCTTCCTTACTCTTTGATCATTGTTGATGTCTTCACCTAAAGAAGAGAGTCCATTAGTAATCTTGGTAAATCTTGTAACCATATCATCTATGGTTTCATTTTCATGCATGCTAAAAGTTTCATATTGGGACCGAAGAAGATCAATCTAGCCTTCTTTACTTGTGATGTCCCCTCATGTGTGACTATCAAATGTGACCAAATATCATTTGCGGATTTGCAATGGATAACCCTAGAAATGTCATCATCATTAAGGGCTTGTAGAAGTGCATAGTGAGCTTTGGCATTGGCATCGAATTCCTTAGTCTCTATTTCGGACCAAGTGGATTCGTCACCGGGGGGTACACTAAAGGACTTAGTCACGGCTTTTGCAACTCGACTACCTAGAGATTGCAAAAACACGGTCATCTTAACTTTCCATATGGGAAAGTTAAGTCCATCAAACTTAGGAGGGGTCTTAATTCCATCGGCCATTTTTACTATATGGAAATGAATGAGATGATTAGCAAATTAGGATCTTCTCTAAGGTTGTTAAACCAAATCTTAGAGTCCCAAGCTCTGATACCAATTGAAAAACACCTAGAGGGGGGGTGAATAGGTGTAATTGCTAATCTGATGTTCTTTTTAATTTTAATTAAGTGAGTGATGCAACGATCTCTCAAAACACGACTAGGAGCCGAATACCCCGTGAGAGGTTCTGAACTCCGTCCTCCCAATTCCCCTTAAAATGGGTTAGAGGTGCGCAATGCAACCGTGTTGTATTGAGGTGTGATCGATCAATGCCAAGTATGATGATGAGAAATGAAATGCACACAATGTATCACAACAAGTATAGCAAGTAAAAATAAACAAGACAAGATAGCACAAGTAGAGGGTTAGTTCTCAAGCAAATAATTCAAGACAATATAAAGCAAGAGAAATGTAAGCAAGAATAACGCAAAGGCAATCGCAAACAAGATGATTTGTTTCGAGGTTCGAGCACACTTGCTCTAGTCCCGCCTTCACCTCTGTGAAGGGTTTCCACTATCCACCGAGGATGCCTTTACAATTGGGTCTACCGAAGACCGAGCACCGAGCTCCACCGAGTACAAAGGACCTCTACCGAAGAGGTTGCTCCACAAGAAAGGTAATACAAGAACAAAGTGATCACAACTTGATCACTACACTTTTTCTCAATCTCTTTTACAAACACTCTCACTTCAATTACAACTTCACTATAGAATGAGTATAGGATTTTTGGCTCTATGAAGTGTGGTGAGAAAAACTTCAGATGTAGAGTGATATAGAGAATCAAACACAACTGAAAATCAAACTTTAAAAGAATGGGAATGAAAGTTTTAAACTCTTTTCTTTTCTCTTTTGAAAACAATACAAACTTGAGGATTTTCTAAGTAGTATGAAGGAGAGACTTCTCCTCTATTTATAGGGTTGAAAAATAGGTTGAAAACAATTTCTTTACACCTAATTTGATCTGCAAAAGCTCCCCAACAACTCTCCAAAATTCTGTTAAAGCAGAAAAAGAAAATAGTTTTTCAGAATTGCCCAAAGAGGAAAGAGCCGTTGCTATGTTGCAGGCTTGGCGGTCGACCGGTCCGGTCGACCGCCAGCCTAGCTGGAAGGAGCCGTTGGCTCCCGGTCGACCGGTCCGGTCGACCGATCCAAAAGGAGGAAACACAGTTTCCTTCTTCGGGTCGACCGGTCCAGTCGACCGAAACATCCCGAGAGCAGAATACTCTTAGTCGGTCAACCGGTCCGGTCGACCGACAGACATGCACAAACAGTGCATGTCCAGACACAGCGCCGGTCGACCGGGCCGGTCGACCGATGTTGCCTGAAACAGAAAAACTGGGCTGTTTAGAGTTAGAAAAAATTTGAGAAACATTCTTAAAAAGCATATAACTAAGTATTATGCAGAAAATAGTTTATACACATGTTTTAAACAAGATTTTCAAGATATAAAGCTTTGGTACATGTAATATAAACTAAGGCATAAAACTTAGAAATAATTATTTTCAAAACATAGGAAATATTTGAAACAAGTGTGTGTGCAAATCCTAGAGCCAAATTTCCTATATTCAAACTTTAACATTCTAAACTTACAAACTCTAAAGACTTCAAAGCTATGCTTCAAGGTGGGCTATCTTCACTTGATCTTCAATATTGCAACTTGAGCCCAATTTGAAATGTCTTGAGTCCAAAAACCTTGTATTTGAGTGAGAGTACTTCTAGTATGATAATAAACCTGAAACACACTTAAACAATAATTGTTATTAGTACAAATAACTAATATGTTTTGTAATCATCAAAATACACTAATCAAGGGTGATTGTAACCTTGGGCCAACACTAGCCTCTTCCACGAAATCCTAGATGTGCATCTCCTTCTTTCCTCTCTAGTTTCCAAAAGAGGGGAAAAAAAAGAAAAGAAAAGGAAAAAAGAAGAAAAAGAAAAAAAAATCAAAATCTCTACTGTTCATCCCCTCCAATCTCCCGCCATCTCCTTCACCTCCTTCGAACGCCGGATCCTTTCCACGATCGTGCCTCCGCCGCCTCCATCTCACCACCCCGACCTCGACACTGATCTGACCCATCACCGACTCGCCAAAATCTGTTGCTGCGCCGCTGCGGCGGGCTTCACATCGTCACCCTCATCACCAACGCCTACCGACCAGAGCCGCCTCCACCTGCGACCACCATTTCCAAAGCCGCCGCCGCCTCGCCCTCGCCACCGTCACCCCTGCCCACGAAGGCCATAGCCGCCTTCGTCAGTCACCGCCGCACCTGGGCGAGTCAAACCCTTGGTTTGATTGGAAAAGAGAAGCGAGGAGAATGGGTGCAGGCTTCTTCTCCGAAACCTGATATCATCCCGATCCACTTCAAATAGAATCTGATTCATCCAGCCACCCGACCCGCGAAGCCAGAAAGCTGAGTCAAGCCGAGCCGCAAGTCGTTGCTGATGTCAGCGGCTCAACTTGACTTCATCGGCTCGACTGAGCTGAACACGAGCTGAGACATCATTAGCTTGTCCGAGCCATCACTCTTCACTACAACAAGCACAGTTTGCTTTCCGAGTCCGTTTCGATCCCGTTCAAAGTCCGATTCAAAATTCTGTCTAAAACATTAGATCTACAGGTGAGTTTCGAAGTTGCTGGGGACGATTTCACAGTTTTTTCAACATCAGATCAGATCTCCATGAGCTTCTGTTTGAGGTCGATATCATTTCCGCAACAATCCAACAACGTTTCAGGACCCATTCAGAGTGATTCGAGTTCTGCTCGAAGCGTTGCGTTCGTAGCTAAGCCCCAGAGCCGACATGGAAGTGAACTTCGACTGCATTCTAGAGAAACTTGACCTAATCCTCAAACTAACTCGGGAATGAAATGCCACATTAAAGAGGACAGAGTCACGAGGCGAAAGCTGACATATCAATAGTGTGCCTAATGATGATGCTAGAAAATCAAAAGTTGTTGATGAGGCTGAACCATAGCCAAAAATTGTTTATGAGGCGGAGCCGGATCCAGAACCAGAAGTGGACGAATCTCCTATCGAGGCCCTGTAGATCCTCTAGCACAGCCTATCATAGACCTATTGTCGTCTTCTCTAGTCATGAGAGTTCCCTTATCCCTGAAGCCACCTGACGTGTACAACCGTTGCAGATCTTTCTACACGAGAGAGGGTCATAGGTATTTGGCGTCTCGGTATGCGATTCAGTTTTCATCGGAGCTGATTTGAGTTATTTTGTTTCATTTATATTTCTCGAGCTACCTCCGACTTCGGCCGATCTGTCACAGAAGCAAGTTCCTCTCCATTATCGTGGCTCAGACATGATGCACAGTGTTGCTTCTCTGACACCACTTTGACTTGATTAATGTGAAATGTTATACAGTTCTACCCGGTCGTGCCTGCTTCCTGTTACCACTGAATTCACCGGAGTTGAAAGCTTTTAAGCCAGGGAGAAAGATGGGGATCACTCTAGCTATTATTTAGTAGCCTCTCTTTAGTTATTTTATATTATTTAAGTTTTTTTAGTCCCACATCGGTTATGGTAGGAAAGTTTTCTTTGTAAGAGCCTGTATAAGGCTAAAACTTATAGTGAATTATTTGGACGATGATGAATTATTAAACCCCTTTTATTGGAGCATGGTCATTTGTTTTAAAAAATGAATTTGCATAGTGATGTGCTGAGTGGGAGAGAGATTTCTCGGGTGTCAAAATCTGAATTCATCTTTATCCTCTCAAAACCCTAATTTCTTCCTCTCTTCTTCCTTCCCCCTTCTCGTATTACATTAGCCGTGTTTGTGTTAAAAGTAGGGTGGATCCAAAAGAATGGAGACCTTTCTTTTTCTATAGGTAAAAATTGAGTACATAATATGTAAATGTGTTTCTCAGACCAAAAAAATTTATAAATGATGATGCTTTATTAGTTCTCTTTTTAATAACAAATTTCATTACTTTAGCAAAATATAAAAGTTGGAGCCAAGTGCTCTTCTTAGGCATGTTTCATTATCGTAATTGGCCGCAAATCGTAATTCGTAAATGGTCAACTCTGTTTACAGTTGTGAATGAGTTACATTCAAATAAGTTTTTACGGTATTTAAAATTTTACAGTAGTAACATTGAGCTTGTGTTTGCGTTAAAAGAAGGGTGGATCCAAAAGAATGGAGACCTTTCTTTTTCTACAAGTAAAAAAATTGACTACATAATATGTTAAATGTGTTTCTCAAAGCAAAAAAAATATATAAATGATGGTGCTTTATTAGTTTTCTTTTTTAATAACAACAAATTTAATTATTTTAGCAAAATATTCAAACTGGAGCCAAGCGCTCTTCTTAGCTTCAAAACTTGTGATTCGACTCAAGGATCGCTCAATGTAGATTAGATCACCTAATTGTACTATTTAGTGGATGAAACTCAATCAATAGTTCTTTTTTAAATTTTAAATCACCATTTCAGCTCTGAAAACGTCCATAGGATGCAGAATATCCATTCAACTCGCTTCGTAGGGTATAAAAATAAGAATACTTTTTATTAGTCTTTATTTTGTCCATAAAAAATCATGATATTATTGTGTATCTCAGGGTTCAAACCTTTCTTGACATTATACTTTTTTAGTCTTGGATCAGTTCATTTTCTTTTTTGTGGAATCATGTTAACATTATTATACAATATATTGATTTTTAGCATAATTGAATATACTTATTTTTTCACAATAACTCACTATTTAGCTTGCATGAATTGCCGATCTAGACATATTACTAGACATCTAAATGAGTCGAGTTTTTGAGATTTAAAACAATAAAGTCCTATAGCCAATTCTATTTCGATAGAAAAAGATTTTAAGAAACTATGGAGATGATACACAGCCAAACAACTTGAAATTATGCATCAGGTACTGAAGCGGTTAGACAACAAAATGTAAGCGGAGATTTGAAAAATAGAGAAACCATTCCACCCCTGCAGGGGAGTCTAAAAATTATTTATAGGCATATTTCTTTAGATTTTCTTAGTTCATCCAGATTCATTCATGATTTCTCAAAAAAAAAAATCTAGATTCATGACATGGGCAGCCAGCTTGATCCTTGTCTATCACAATGTGGAAGCAAGGTTCATTTTTTCATCATCGTTAGTAAGAAAATTCACAGTGCAGTAATCAAATGTTTCTTTGTACTGCTGCTTCTTGCTTGATTTGATGTAAAGAATGCTGCAGCGGGATTGAGAGGATGCCATGCCAGGCCTGCGCGAGTTGCGGGGGTACTGTACAAATTTCGCTATTCACGGTTTTTTAGTCCCACATCGGGGGCGTAATGCAACAGAGAGGTTCAGATGGGCTATAAAAGAAGCTGGGGGTGAACAGTAACAAATCATACCTTTCTCGGCCTTTTGGCTAAGATCAAGTGTAGTATCTGTTCTTATCAGTTTAATATCTGATACGTGGGCCATTGGCCCACTTATGATATTAAATTAATTTTGTTGGGGGGAGGTCCACCACAGTAGCTTGCTACTGGGGCCTTCGAGCGTCGCCCATGCGTTGCACTACTGCACGGGCCTGGCGCACCCCTATCAAATCAATATTTAAAATTTTGAAGTAATAATATAGAGCTTGTGCAGCATGTTTCCTAAAGAACGAAAACCCGTCTCTTTCTGCGAGCAAAATATGCAAGCTGGGCCAAGTCCTCGCTCTTATTTGTTTCAAATCTTGGTGATTGAGGGCTGCTCAATGCACAGATTTAGACCACCTAATTGTATTATTTAGTGAATGTGTCAACTAGTTTTTTTTTACATTTAGATCACCTGTTCAGCTCTGAAAACTTCCATAGGGATGATACTATCCATAAAAACTCGCTTTCTAAGATGTAAAAATAAGAAAAGTTTTTATTAGTCTTTATTTTGTCTGTAAGAAATCATGATATTATTGTGTATCCCAGGGTTCAAAACTTCCTTGACATTATTCTTTTAGTCTAGATTGATTCATTCTTTTATTTTCATTATATTATCTATATTATACAATATATTAATTTTAAACATAATCAAATATACTTGTTTTCATATTGACTCACAACTTGTGAATTGTTGAACTACGACACACATTAGTATGCTTCTCAATGACTCGTGTTTTCTAAACCTAAAACATTAAATAATGTGATGATGATAACGAGGGAGATTAAGACTCCAACCAACGACTTGAAATTGTGCATCCACTTACTGAAGCTCTTAGGCACTTAAATGAGATTCTAAAACCAGTCCAGATGTGCACGAGAGGCTGAACATAGTTATAAGTGTATTCCTTAATATTTTTCATCTAGATTCATTCATGAAAATTGAGTTGGCAGGCAGAAATTGATCTAGAAAAAACCCTTTAAAATCGATCAATTGTGCACTGCAGGCATAAAGCTAGGCAGCTGGCTTGATCCTTGTCCATCACAATGTGCAAGCGAGGTTCATCCTTTTCATCAACTTTAGTTAAGAAAATTCATAGTACAATAATCAAATTATAAACCTAAATAAAAAACACTCATTAAGTGAGGATGAAAGAGCATCAAATACTTCTTTGTACTGTTTCTTCTTGCTTTATTTGATTTAGAGAATGTCGTGTCAGGCCTGCGCGAGTTTGAGCAAATACTGTACAAATTTCACTATTCATTGTTTAGTCCCACATCTCGAGTGTTACACGAAAAAGAATTCACATGAGTTATAGGTTAGGCTTGGTTTGGATACAACTCATTCTTTTCTCTTCTATACCTTTTAGACTCAAAATGAACTACAAGAGAGTGAATCAAAGAGTTTTATTTTAAAAAGAATATGTGTATGCACGAGGGGTTATATGTCTGTATTATTTCTTTGAGTCAGATATTAAATTAATTTTTGTTGGGGTAAAGCCTAAAGGGCCTTCTAGTATCGCCTACACTACTGCACGGGCTTGACGCAGCCCTACCAAATCAATGTTCAAAATTTTACCCTAGTTGGGCTATTTTCGGAAGAATGAACCCCATCATTATTTCGCTACTATTTAGATATTTAGTTACTTGAGAATATCTTAATTGAAATTTCGCTTCTAATTAAATATTCAGTTGACTTAAGAAAATTTTTAAGTTAATATATATAAAGTTCTGCAAAGATAATATCATTCTTTTTAATCTCTTTGCTTGGAGAGGAAAACGGTTTTTCGCTTTGTGATGGTTTCCGATTCTTCAGTTTTGCTTTTTCAAGCTGTCTTATTTCCTATCCTTTTATTATGATGCTTCATTGTTAATACAACTGTGTTGTTAATTATAAAGGACAAAGACACAATTTATTCTAACTTACATTGTAACTTGTTGTGTTGTGCTTTTCAATAAACTAGTATAGCGGACACATACTATGCATGTTAAATAATAATAATAATAATAAATATGGCTATACATTTGTATTTATCAATATTAGCAAATAATCACAACTATTTCGTATGATATTATGTTATATGTTTAGAAAATATGATTTATCTATGACTATTAGACATATAAGACAATAAAAAAGTCAATGTTAAATTAATATTAATTTAAATATGACATAATTTATCTTCAAGAATATAAAAATTAAAAGTTACTACAATTATATTTACCATGTATCGGAAAGGCAATCGATGAAATTTCATATGATTTGTCTAAAATATCTACTACAAGACAGTCAAGAGGGTAATATATGCTTCATGCTTGTAATAACCCGTTACCTGAAAGCGTGAGCATATAACTCACAGGTAAAGGATCTACAAATAAAAGTAGATATAGCTTAAAGTACAATAATTTGCATTGCCCGTTCAATAAATGGGGTTGTGCTTGATTCTTTTGATTACATGACAAAAATATATTTGACAAACATAATTACTTTTTATTGCATTATGCTCCGTGAAATTTGCTTAGCTCTGCTTCTAGAAAAACATGGAGTTAGATTGCTACTGGGGCCTTCGAGTGTCGCCCGTGCGTTGAACTACTGCATGGGCCTAGCGCACCCTGATGGGAATCGCTCTAGCTGTTATTTAGTAATATCTTTTTAGTTGTTT